>LDKF01000671.1:8095-57155 GCA_001026735.1 Rotylenchulus reniformis | reverse complement strand
CCCCCCCCCTTCCCTCCCGTCAGTCACCATTCTTATCCATTAGGCCACTGAAAATAGAGAGAGTCAAAATTTGAGGAAAATTTTCGTCCCGTTCGGGCAAAAACACCCCTTCAAAATCAAGCTAGAGAGCTAGTTTTGGACTCATTGGATAGCTCAGAATCTCTAGATGTTTCCTACCTGCAGAAAAAAACCGGTTTCAAATGCAGAAAAAAAAGTTATGGTCCAATTAGTAGACCATGGTCTAGGTAGAGGGCACACCTCTGCAATTTTTTCTCTCGGTTTTCAAATGCAAATTTAGCCAAAAAGATTTTTTACATATAGTTCGTGAATTTGCACACCCGAACATTAAGTTTTATTAGAACAAAAAGTGTAATTGAAGCGAGATATAGGCCGAGAAATGAGATAGAGGGGTTTTTCATTATTACAAGGGGAATATAATGCATTTGTAGTGTTGCTTTTACAGTTTTTTAGTCAAATATTTCCTATGAGGCCATTAAATAAAATCATCAAAAAAATTATTCAGATAAAATAAATATTCTGAATGAGAAAATTAGATTTATATCGTCAAATCAAACGCTTTCCAAATCAAAATGAATTGAAAATTGAATTAAAAATTATAACTAGATTATTAAATAAAGACCTCAAATCGGACCATGATCAAAAAGAAGCAGGAATTATTAATAAAAGTGCAAATGCATTATATAAATTTATTCACAATAAATTCAAGAAAGATACTGGCATTCCCCCACTAATTTATCAGAAAGGGAAATTTCATTTTAAAGAAATTGATAAATGCAATTTAATAGCAAATCATTTCCAGAAATCCTTCATTCCCAGGAATTATGATAAAATTTATGATGAAATTAATCATAGTCCCTTAAAAATCACTGATTTTGAGTTTAATATTGTAAATATTACGGATACTCTAAAAAATTTACCCAATAAAAATTCGACATCTCCTGATGATATACCATATATTTTGCTTAATAAATGTTCTGAAACTATAGCACCAGTCCTAACAGAGTTATTTAGAATAATCCATGACTCTGGCAAAGTTCCGTCTATTTGGAAAAAATCAATAGTTTTGCCTATATTTAAAAAAGGTGACAAAAATAACCTGGAAAATTATAGACCCATTTCCTTAACTTGTACGACATGTAGAGTTATGGAACGTATTATTTCGACTAAAATAATTGCATTCTTACAAAAAATAAAATTTTTTGATTATGAACAATTTGGCTTCCTAAAAGAACGATCAACAACAAACCAACTGAATGATTTTTATAATGCTGTCCAAAATGAAAAATGCATAGATATAGTTTACATTGATTTTTCTAAGGCATTTGACAGTGTTCCAATTGAACTTTTGCTCAAAAAATTCATAAAATCGGAATACAAGGAAAAATATATAAATTTATTGAGAATTTTTTAACTGGACGTTCCTTTAGGGTTAAAATTGGTGAATCTTATTCAGATCCCATTCCCACCCATTCGGGAGTGCCTCAGGGCAGTGTTTTGGGACCAGTTTTGTTTTTGATTTTTATTAATGATCTGCCAAAAAGCATCCCAAAAGAAGTCCATATAAAAATGTATGCAGATGATATAAAGTTATATATTTCTCGCAAAAACGATGAGACTTTGGAGCTTTTAAAATAGCTCTTTCAAATTTGGAGACATGGTCTAAAAAGAGTGGCATTGAAATATCCGCCCATAAATGCTTTGTCTTTTATCTGGGTAAAAATAATAAGAAATCATCATATCATCTTTCTGAAAATGAAGTAAAAGAGACGGAAAGCATAAAAGATTTAGGAATTATGATTGACAATAAATTATTTTTCACGAATCAAATAAACAAAGTTATTAAGCAGGCCTATTTAGTTGCATATCATCTTCTGAGTAAGAACTCGAGATTTGAATAAAGTTATTTTAGCTTATAAATCTTATGTCAGACCACATTAAGAATACGGCACTGAAATTTGGAACCCTAACAAGTCAAATTTGTCAAAATATAGAGCGAGTACAAAAAATTTTTACCAGATGGGCAATAGCAAAATGTGGTTTAACTCCCCGCAGCTATGAAGAAAGGCTCAAAATTTGTAGATTAATAAGCTAGCTAATAGAAGGAGGATAGTGGATTTGGCTACGGTCCATAAAACATTAACGGAAGAACACATTTAGACCCTCAAAAATATTTCAATTTTACAAAAAGAGCATGTAGAAGACCGCATCTACATCAAAATAGTAAGTATTACCCAAAAACGCAACAAAATTTTTTCACAAGGATTGTTACCAATTGGATTGTACCATCTTGCCCATAACTTTTTTCCTCAATTGACTAGAACTGGCTTAGACTCATTTTGTAGCTAATTTAATGCTCTATATTAGGATGCCAAGTGCATTTTTTATTATTGAGTTTAAGCCGAGTTATTAGGAGATCATCAGTGCACGAATTGTCAATATATGAATTGTCATGAACCCCATTTTATCATGACCCATAGTCAAAACAATGATTACTGTCACGAAAAAAGGGGGGCTTATTTTAGAGCCCCGGCTTTATTTTAGAGCGCCGGCTTATTTTTTTCAAACCCCCTCAAAGGGGAGGCTTATTTTAGAGCACCGGCTTATTTTACAGGAAACGGTAAATACAAGGGATATAGGATAAAAATGATGTAATTTCTAAAGGGTATCACAGAATTTATTTCACTAATAAACAAAAAAAAGGAATAGAAAAAAGAAAATCAATCGATATAAAGTATAAATTAATAAAAAAAANGATCCACAATTATTCCAATAATTTTTTCTACGTATTTATTCGCTCGGTCATGCATGAACTTTGGTAAATTCTAAGCATCCATAAATTTCTGCTCTACTACAATTTACTATATTTATATCTTTTATTTTTTTTTACAACCACCAAGGACACCAAGCTTCATGGCTTAGGCGCCTCTTACAGGTGGAGGGGGAAGGGATTTTCTCATTAGTGAAGGTAGTTAGTATTGCGGTGGAGGACCCGTACGGTACGGGAACCGGACACCATTTGCTTTGCATCACCGCTCGGCTAATGGCTGAATGAAGGGATGTGCTCCCCACGGGCTTGAGTATATGTCTGACACGGCGGTGGGATTCGAACCCACTCCTCTGGAGTTTCTCAGTCCAGCGTGCTAACCATTACACTACGCCGCCGACAAAAATGGAAAAAAAAAAAATATTGAATGGAATGTCTAAATGGGGCCAAAGAATTTAGTTACTTTTTAGAATACAGAATAAAAATAAGATTATATATCAAACATCAGTCTTAAAAGCAGAATAGGTGCTTATTAGCCATCATCATTTCGCTTCCGGCATTCATGGCTACTGATCCGAATCAAATCTCCTTCAGGATTCTTCCAATACCATTGATCCCCTTCAACATCATCCGATTTCTGTTTGGGAAAAAACATTTGAATTTATTCTTTTCCAAATTAGCCAAAGCGGAATTTTAGCCCTTTTACAGTTTACATACATCAAAATTATTTTTTCATTTTTTAATAAAAAACTGATTTCCCTATGTAAGACGGTGGCCCGGTGCTGGGACGTAAAAAAGTGCCAAATGCTGTAGTCTGGCCTTAAATTTTTTTGTTAGACTTGAGACAAAAAGTATAAAAGGCAAAATTGTTCAGAATCTTATGCTGATTCATGGGATAATTTTTTTCGAAATTCTAACAAAAACCGAAATTTTGCCAAAATACCGAAAAATACGGTTTTTATATTTTGAAATTTTTGGCCGAATCTCGAAAAACAAAATATACCATTCGAATCAGCATAAAATTCTGAACAATTTTGCCCTTTATACTTTTTGTCTAACAAGTCTAACAAAAACGTTTTAGGCCAGACTGGCCCCATTGGCCACTTTTTTTGGCTACTTTTTTAACGACCCAGCACCGGTGGCATATATATGGAACTCGCAAGTAAATTGATGCATAGGTGCCGCAGTGCAAAATTCAAAATGGACGTAAGCATCAAAAAGTGATTAAAAATTACGCGGGATGGTGATTTTAGGCGAAAATTTTTTTGAATTTTTTTTTAAAAAATTGTGCATCTAAAACTATAAAACTACTTGGCGGAATTTTAATCCATGTTCTTCTATTAAATGAAACTTGAATATACATATTACTGACCAAACACCATTTCCTTGTGATTTCCATGCAGTTCGGATCGCGTTCAATCACTTCCGGGGTGCATCTCTGACAATCATGGTACTCTTCAAGGGACATCAATCTCAACTCTTTGATACTGAGTTCCGTGCAAGTTGTTCCATCTCTCAACACTTCCTTGCCATTTACCTAATAAATATTACTTTTAGGAAAATAATTGAAAATAAAATTCCAAAATTGTCTGTATTTCGAATATCGAAAATCATTCAAACCGATTTCTAATGGTAAGTAGGATAATAAATGGTAAGCAAGCGGGAGATGTTTGATTCTCGAGATTTTTTCACCAAATTAACTACATTAAAAAAAGAATATACCTCCATTTTTTATAATGAGGACAGTTAAGATATCGGATTTCTGTAGGAGCTCCTTCACATGGAACTATTACACCGTCGAGATCATCGCATAAATACGTTGTTTTCGGGTTACGGCGATCGTTACCGACCAATGTGTCGACATTTGAGCAATTTGTTCCTTGTTTAATCGATGGGTGCCCTAAGTATTGGATTACTTTCCGAAAAAATTAACCAAAAATTAACGATTTAAAAATATTATAATATTTGTTGTTATTTTTTCACTAAAAGATTTTCCCAGTTCTCAAGTCGAATAGAATAAGCGTATAAAACAAATAAATAGATATGTAAATATATTAATATAAATCACTGGAAATTTCGTTCGGTTCAATACCAAGATTTATTTAATTAAACTACGATTCTTTCAAATATGACACAATTACCCATGCGCATATAGAATAACTTTCTTTCTATGGTTTATTCCATTTAATTGCGTATTTTTACTTTTTTTATTTATCATTTTTGTGTTCGATAGAAAAGTTGAGAAAAGCTCCAAATTAGGACTGGAGTCAATAATAGTTAGTGTCTCGTGAAAATCGACTTTTCTTGATCTCGCTCAAGGGTATATAATGTAAATCAAGACATATTTATTGAGTTCCACGTCCAATACCTATTATTGGACTTGATTTAACATTTTTGTCAATTTATATAAAGGCCGTTTTTTCATCAATTTTCGACGGTAGGTCTTCCGATGTACAATTTTAGGTCTTCTGAAAAGGCGACCTTATTTACGTCCTTGATTGTTTAGATTTACAATTCTTATTTTTTGGTAGGTTGTTCAGATTTATCTATTGACCTAATACAAGTCCTATAACACGTATAGAATTTCATTTGGGGCATTTGGTTTGGCCATATAAATTATACCATTTTTGGAGGAAAATGACCCAATTTACGTCCTCCGTATTAATTTTATGTCCAATTTAAATCCATTAAAAATGTGATCTTTTTACCTCCATTTTTCATTCATGATTGTCCTAAATAAGGCCTTAATTTTTTGGAGTTAAATTTAACTGCTGACATTCTCTAATAAGGAGCTAATTTATGTTCTTGCTTTGTTACCAACCTTTTGATACATAACTAATTAAATCCTGAAAAGAATTTTAATTAGGAATAAATTAAGAACATTTCTTATAGAAGTATAATTTAAAAAGCTCTAAATTAGGAATACAATTAAAAAATATTTCTTAATGAAATAAGAGATCAAAACCTTTTTGGATACTACAATACATTTAATGGTTACATTCGACCAACAAATAGAAAAAATATAATAAAAGAGGACACCTTGCGACCACCCAAAAGTGGTCGAGAAGTGACTCAAAAATGGTTGCGAAGTGGGAAGGTCACTTGTCACTTCGCGACCGGGTCGCGAAGTGTCCCTTTTCCCAAATTTTGGTGTAACGGAACTTTATTTATAAAAAATAAGGAAATATTTATTTTATGAGAACTTCTTTTCTTTTACCAAAAACTAAAAGATAATAGAAAAAAGAAAATAATCGATAAAAGTAATAGATATTTTAAAAATGGACGATCTGCTTAAATACAATGAGAGTGGGTAATAATGTTGAACGAAATGTAAAAAAACGGTCAAATAATTGTTTGCCTGTTAGGGTTCAGTGTAAAAAGATTATATATCAAAAATCAGTCTGTAGGCAGAGCAAAGATGCTTTGAAGTTCGGTGCTTAGTCATCATCATTTCGCTTTCGGCATTCATTGTTACTGATCCGAATCAGATCCCCAGCAGGATTCTTCCAATACCATTGATCCCCTTCAACATCATCCGTTTTCTGTTTGGGTAATAAATTTGGATTTATTGCTTTTCCCGATTAGTCAAATTGGAATTTTAATTATACATTATTCCATAAAATGTAAATGGAATATATTACTGACCAAACACCATTTCCTTGTGATTTCCAAGCAGTTCGGATCGCGTTCGATCACTTCCGGGGTACATCTCTGGCAATCATAGTACACTTCAAGGGACATCAGTCTCAACTCTTTGATGCTGAGTTCCGTGCAAGTTCCATTTCTTAAGACTTCCTTGCCATTTACCTAATAAATATTCCTTTTAAAATTTATTTTAATCCGGTAAGCAAAGTAGAGCTGTATGTAGTTGATGATGATGAGAAATATATTTTCACTAACAATATAATAAAAGAATATACCTCCATTTTATGGCGATGAGGATAATAACAGCCAAGAAATGCGTTTTCTCTAGATGCATCTTCACATGGAATTATTACCCAGTCTAGGTCTCTGCACACGTAATTTACATCCGGGTTATGACGATCGTCAACGAGCAATGTGCGTACATTTGGGCAATTTGTCCCTGGCTTAATTGATGGATGCTCTTAAAATATTGAAATAATTTCCAAAAATTGAAATGAAAAAAGACTATCAAAAAATCGATTAAAAATTATTATTTGTGATTATTCGTAGTTTTACATCTTTTCACTAAATGATTTTCTTAGTTTTCAATAAATTATAATTAGAATAATCTTAGAAATAAAATAAATTGATATAATTCTAAAAATATTTTAGGTATTCTATTTTTAATCATGTATTTTAATTTCCTTTTTATTTTTTATTTTTTTATTTGATAATAAAGTTGGGAAACGCTCCTGCTCAGAGTCGGAGTTAGTATTAATTAGTGACCCATGAAGTCGACCTTGCTGGCTTAACCAAAGGTATAGGTTTTCATTTAGAAGTATTACTTCTAAAAGTGCTTATATTGAAATTTCAAATTTACTTGAATAAAAGAACATCGAGTTTTCTGGGGGAGAGTGAAGATTCTACAAATAGAATATTGGCCGTTTCTCACAACTTCAATAATATTTATACTTATTCTTTTGAATAAATTTACATCAATAACAATAAAATGATAATTATTATAAAATAAAGGTATTTTCAAACTCTACCAAACGGTACCAATTTTGAGGAAATATGATATTTGTCGGATTTCTCCTCCTATACCTATTATAGGACGTGGTTTGGGACATTTTTGATAACTTCTTAATAAGGCCACTTTTTCGCCATTTACATCCTCCAATGTCCTATTTTACGTCCTCTGGAAAGAGGCGACCTATTTATATCCTTGATTGTCCCGATTTAGGTTCTTATTTTTTTGGATATTCAATGCATAGAATTTTTTGGTTGGGTTTGGGACATTTTGATTTTTTTTTAGGAAAATGGCCCAATTACGTCCTCTTTACAATTCGGTCCCAATTATTTGTTTTTCGACGTTTTTTACCAGCTTTGTATCTGATCGTGAAGTTGGTCCGCTTTAATGGGTCGTTCAGTATCAATAGCACTTCCGTTTCGTAATTCTCCGCTGTGATCAGTGGCATTTTATCGCCCAATTCCGTTGTGAAATTACAGCAAACATGGGCTCCTTCAAGTGAATAATTATTTAATTTTATATATAATACTTAACTTTTTGGATTTTTGACTTTTTTCTCTTCCAAAATATTTTCTTATCAGTTTTAATATGAATTTAGATTCCTTGTATTCAACGCCGAAACATCATTTCGGAGTCTCCCTAATCTCCATTCCCATGCTATTCATAATTAGAGAGGGGATCAAGTGAGAGGTCCCCATTGTTGAATCCTCACAAGAATTTCCAAGTATCAAATCATTTGGTCGTCTAAAAAATCCCGGAAAATTGAATACGAAATGGAAACGATTGGAAAATGGGACAGTGGAAAATAAAATGCTAAAGCCAAATTTTCAAAATTTTGGTACAAAGTGCACAGTTACTGTAATTTATGTGGTTTTGAATGATTGCTCAACGTGTTTTAGCATAAAATATGCAGAAAAAATAAATTTTCATGATTGTTGTCAGGGAAAATGCCAGAAATAGTTTTTTGGAATTTTCATGATTAAAATTTTTCAGGAATTTTAACTTTTCTTTTCAAAAAGATAGTCTCACCTTCCTAATTCCAGTGTCCCATTTTTGGAACTAGGTATGTATAATAAAAAATGCAAACCATTCGCCGTTTTATCCGTCTTATATTTAACCTCCAACCACTCTTCGCAAGGCTCCTTGCATTCGAATCCATTGTTAACAAATTCAACAGTCACGCGAGCTTTTAAAAGGTCACCCCTGGCCATCCTTTTCTAAAGAATTATCATCAATCAAAATTACTGAAAAAGAGGTGGTAAACTTTCTTTTATTCAGTTGCTCGTTGTTTAAAAAGACCCTTTAAGGGCATTGAAAAGAAGGGTTCAAGATCTTTCTAAATTTTGGTTATGCCAAAAAAAAGCAAATTGTTCAGAATTGTTGCTCTATCTTTTAGTCTTTTAGTTTCGAAATTCCAAAATTTTGGAAAATAAATAATTGTTTTTCAAAAATTGCACTTTTAAGGAAAACTTTGAAAATTAAAATGTACATAAATTCGACACAAGTTTATCTTTTACTTCTACAAGGTCAAATAATTTTTGAGAGGGCCTATTCTTACTTAATGGGATCTTTTTAACGCACTTATAGCACAGATAATTGGCACCATTAATATCCACGAGTAGTCACAATGGTACCATGTCATTATGCGAAAAGGTCAGAATGAGGAAAGACTATTAAATGTTTAAAAACTACTAATAAAATAATTTTTAATTAAATAAAAATATATAGAGAAAAGCCTCAGCATTAAAATGTGAAAAAATCATAGGCAAATAATTTTTTTTAATTAAGCTTCCAATATTTTTTGAAGATCAACTTTTTCAAAATTTTTGAGAACATAACTTCTGATTTCCGATTTTTTTATCAATTCTAAAAATTCTAAAGTAAAATTCAAAGGCTCGATTTTTCAAAAAAAGAATGCATTAATCTTGTAATTTTATAATCGAATCATATGAATTATTTTATAAATTTATGGCTTATGACTAAAATATTTCGAAAATCACAAGCTATGGTCTGGGAAATTGATTTTCAAAAAACTTATAGTAGTTAAATTTAAAAAATGCAAGTCTTCGATTCTTGAAAATTTTTACACTGAAGATTTATTTCTTAAATTTTTATTAAAAAAATCATTTTATTAGTAGTTTTTATAAATTTAATAGTCTTTCCTCATTCTGATCTTTTCGCATAATGACATGGCACCCTCACAATTTATCCATAGTACTATTGAATTTTTCTAATGCTCTTACATATTAGAAAAAATTTGTTCTTTTTCATTTTTTGAGGAGGGGAGGAATTTATTTACTGTGAATTACAGATCATTAATTTTCGAACCTACCCTGATTCGCCAAACACACTTTTCAGCCGTAGTGTTGGCTTTGTATTCCAGAAAGTTCCATTCTTGAGTTGCAGTCAATTCCATCTCTGTCCCACAATCATTATCTAGAAAATATTTTCTTTATAAAAATGAATTGGTGATTGTCAAAAATTTAGGATTTAAGTATACTCTATTTTCATAAACATGAAAACAACATTATTAAAACGTATTTTAGGCAACTCGATTCTTTTTAAAAATTTCTAAGGAAATCAGGACCATGAAAAAGTCAAAATTTCCAAAAATTTATTTTACCACTTTTATCCAGATCGGTGCAGTTTTCTCCGGCATATCCTCGCGGGCAGCGGCATTTCATGCAATTTTTGAGTGGGTCAAGATACCCTCCGTTCTTGCATGATTTCCATTTTGGAGTACCAATTTTACAACGAATAACTGATGAATCATTATGGTGGAATGGATAACTGCTGGTACCTAAATTACATAAATTATTAGATTTATTAATACCATTATTTTACAGATCAAATTTTTTCCGTTATTTTTCTATGTGAAATTTAAAAATTTGGAAAAAAAGATTATCAATTAATGAGTTTACAAATAATCAAATAAAGAACTTTGTCATTGATCAAAGTAAATGAAATTTAAAAACAAAGAAACAAATAAGATCAATTGTTGTTTTTTTGTAATTTTATTTATAGGAATAGTAACCTTTTTTGTTGTACTTTGACCCAAAATATGACCTTATTCGTTTGTTTTTTAAATGATCATTCCCTCCCCTTTTGAAATTGTTATTTCCCTTCTTTGGCGTTTTGACCAATTATCGATTAGTTGACTCGGTTTGTTCCTCCGCTCAGTTCCCTAATTCACTTTTGCTCCGACGCTAAAAATATTAATTGTGTCCCTTCCCGAAATAAATATTTTAGTGAAGTGAAAGTGTATTGTCCTTTGGTTTCGTATTCCCACCGAGTTCTTTTTCTTCCTATTTGGCGCTCACCGAGGGAAACAGGTGTGTTCTAGCGGTGATCAGGGATTTTTAGGGGGGAAGATCGGAAGGTAAGTAAAAGCGGGCTGCTGTACTTGCCGGATTTCGACATTTTTCACTATCGTGCCGGGCTGGGCGATAGTTCTACATCTTCATCGACTTTTTTGGATTTTCTGTTGGTCCGGGCTGGACAACAGTTCTACATCGACATAAAGACCGGGCTGGTCAATTTCCGACTTCGACTGAATTATCGTGCCGGGCTGGGCGATAATTTCAACCTTTCCGTTTCTTTGCTTTCGATCCGGGCTGGACGTTAGCAAAAAAACTCCATTTGTCGTCAGCAAATAAGGTGCCGGGCTGGGCCTTATTTGGCAACTCTCCATTTTCGTCAGCAAATAAGGTGCCGGGCTGGGCCTTATTTGCTATTTCTTCTCGCCGATCAGCGCTAGTGACACCGGGCTGGTGCACTAGTCTCGCCTTGCATTTTGGAATCGCCGACAATCTTCTGGTGCGAGACCTGGCCGACAATGCAGTTCACCAGGTCGCCTCCGATGACTCGTCAGCGTGCATTGAATTTGGGCGTTGTTGTTGATGATCAGGGCAATCAGGTCCAGGCAGCACACCAGCATCAGCCACCTAACGACCTTCTCATGGGACCTGACGATCCGCCACTGTTTCAGCAACCAGCAGACCCGATCTTCCCCATTCAGAACCTTAATNTTGATGAAAGTGAATTGAGTCAGCACAATTTAGTTCGAACCATGTCGGAAGAACAAGTGCGTCGCCAGCTTCTGGACGTGAACCTGAACGCAGCTGCACCCCAGAACCAGGATGATCATGTCGATGTGGACGGATCCATGCACAGCGGAGATGGTATGATGGATGAGGGGAATGGGACTCGAGTGAACGATCAGCATGGGTTAGCTCCGCTGACTTCCACCCCGAATGATGATGTTTATCAGCGAGTTGTGCCAGAAATGCGTGATCATTTTGGGAATGCGCGACATTTGGCGGTAAATCAGCGAGGAGTAATGGGACAGATAGGCCAGCAGCGAGTCGGAAATTCCGCAATTTCTCAGCAGCATAGGGCTCATCCGCAATTCCATCCTGTCGGCATTGGCCAACAGGTCCCGCATAGGGTCCAACCGCCTCAAATTCAGCAGCAACCGCAAGTACCCATGCATCATAATCAGGGGTTCGCTACAGCGCAGTACCATTCCGCGGCAAATTTCGCATACACTCAGCCCCTTCCTCCGCTAATTCCACAAGTGCAACCGCAATTCAATCCTTATATGTATGGAGCACCGGTTCAGTATGTAGCGCCCTTTCACCCCCAGTCCGTTCCGGCACCACTAGGGACTCAATATGCTCATATGCAGCAAAGTCTTCCTTTGAATTCTGGTCAATTTGTTGGTCCATCAACACAGTACATACAAAATAGGCCTCCACCTCCCGTTAATGAGTATTTGGGGATATATCCGCAGCATCCGCAGAGAATGCAACATCGGCGAGCAGTGCAAAATCAGATTCCAGAACAGGAAATTGCTACTCTGTGCGGTCCCACCAATTTGGAATTTAATGTGGTCCTCGATCGGATCCCCGACTTGAAAGGCAACGAAGGCGCCGACGGCATAAAGCGATTCTTTAAAAAGTTCGATAGTTATACCGACGAGTGGCCAAATAACAAAAGGATCAAGGCGTTGGAGAGCAAAGTGTATGGGCGAGCAGAAAGGGCGTTTGAAACTGCAAAGGATACTCAGCCATATAGATACGAGTCCATCCGGCGCGAAATGCTGAACCAGTTGGAAGAAACCGACGCGCAGCAGTTGCATGCTTTCGATGAGCTCATGGTGGGAGTCGTAAGGAAGAATGGCGAAGGGATTGACGAGCTAGCAACGCGAGTTTCGAATTTGGTCCGCCGAGCCTATCCGGGATTGACTAGGAATTTATGCGACGAATACTCCATCAAATTCCTGATAAGAGCGATGGGAAATCCGGACTTGGCGATGAATTTGGAGCTTGTACGCACACCTGGCATGAGTTTAGACCATTTTGTTTCGCTGGCAGCTAGGGCGGAATCGACTCAAAATGCGACGCGAAGATTCGCTCGTCAGCCATACGTCACTCCTCAATCCAGTACGGCACCTTTTCGGAATAATCTGGGGAATTCACAGTCGTATGGTCATCAGTCAGGTGGAAACTTTGATCAAACATCCGCGAGTGGTGTTCGTCAGCAGCCATCCCGCGGTGATTGGAAATGTTTTAACTGCGATCAGCCGGGTCACCTATCCCGTGACTGTACTCAGCCGAGAACTTCTAGGCCACGTGATAATTCGGGCGTCAATTCCAACCAGAATCTGAGTCAAAAGCCGAATTTTGTTTCAACCGGAGCGAATAAAACTCCTATTGGCGGATCAAATAATAATGCCGGAAATGGTTTTAATGGAAATAAGCAGCCAACTTCGCGGAATTTTCTCAAACAGAATTGTCTAATACAGCAGGATGAAGTCCAGAACATGGATTTGCTCTTGGGAAAGATTGAATTAGCACCGGAAGTGGAAGAATTCTTCGGAAATATAAAAGTTGAGAACACAGCGCAGGCCAAGGAAGGACCACCACCAATTGGAAAAGTCATGGTAGCACGCGTTGAAGTTTTTGGGAAGGAAACTGATGCAATGTTGGACGGCGGAGCGCAAATTTCGCTTGTTGGTGCAAATTTTTTCTACCAATTGATGCGTCAAGGGCATTTTAAATTGGAGGATGTGGGTTTTTCGCGATCGAGTGCAAGCATTTTGGATGTAAATGGTGAACCATTGGTCTGCATCGGCGCAGTTACTCTCCCAATTTTGCGACGCGGTTGCCAAGCTCCAGTAAATACTCTCTTCCATCTAACGAAGGCGCCAATTGGCTTTGATCTGCTTTTGGGGACGAACGCACTCGGAAATTTGGGATTTAAGCTGTATGACGGACCGAATAAAGCCATGATCGACTTCGAAACATCGGATCAGGAAAAGAAAAACCATTTGACGGTGATCTATAAGACTATTCTGGAGCCACATTCGACAAAAATTCTTGAGCTGAGCGGTGAAAAATTAATCGACGGCGGAGAATTCATCGTTTCTACGACGGAAAAAGCTGAAGTTCGGGTCGAACCTAGTGTGGTTTTGAGTTCCGGCGGAAAGGTGTTCGCTCCAGTTACAAATTGGTCTTCATCTCCAGTACTACTTGAACACGGATCTGTGGTTGGGAGCACGGAATGCTTGGATGTTATCGGAGAAACCGATAATTTTCTGGATTCTTCACTGATCGTAAGGCAGACAAGAGTGGGATTTTCCGGCAGCGATGTGGAGAGAAGTTCGCAGAGGGAGAACATCGGAGTACTAAAGGAGAGAATTGGATCTTTGTCTGATACGGAGGAGGAAAGACTACTGGATGCGGTCGGAGAATTCGGGGAAATTTTTGCTCTGCGCGACGAGGATCTTACTCAAACAAGCTTGGTGCAACATGAAGTTGATACAGGTGATGCAGCTCCGATTAGGCAAAAGATGCGTCCAGTCCCTTACGCCTACAGAGAGAAAGTAGCAGAAATGATCCAGGATTATTTGGGCAGAGGCTTGGTTCGTCCTTCACAGTCACCTTGGGCGAGTCCTATTGTCATTGTGCCGAAACGTGATGGCACGCTTCGATTCTGCGTGGATTTTCGTGGGGTCAATTCAGTGACGCGAAAAGACAGCTTTCCTTTGCCGAACATTGATAATACACTCCTGATGTTGGGTGCGAGAAAATTCTTCACTACTCTCGATTTCATGTCCGGTTATTGGCAAATCAGAATGGCGGATAATTCTGTGGAGAAGACTGCTTTTGCCACCGAGTTTGGTCTACATGAATTCACCGTTATGCCTTTCGGATTGTCGAATGCGGTTGCAACTTTTCAGCGGTTCATGTCACGTCTCTTCGAGGGATTGATTAACGATTTTGTTTTCGTCTACATTGACGACATTCTAATTGCTTCCGAGTCATTTGAGCAGCATTTGGAGCATCTTCGGATGGTTTTCATAAGAATTCGGGACGCTGAACTTAAGCTCAAGCTCACCAAATGTCATTTTTGCGCTGTTGAACTGCCGTTTTTGGGTCACATTTTAACCCGAGATGGGATAAAAATGGATGCAGACAAGGTGAAACCAGTCGTCGAATTACCACTCCCAGCGACTCGAAAAGAATTACACTCGCTTTTGGGCTTTCTAACTTATTATCGTAAATTTATATACACGTTTGGCACCATTGCAGCACCTCTGTTCCGGTTGTTGTGCGATAATGTTGAGTTCAAAATCGGCGATGTAGAGCGGAATGCAATAGCAGAACTGAAAGAGAAAATTTTGAGTGATGCAGTCCTGTATTTTCCGGATTTTGAAGCGGCGCGGAATGACCCAACTCGTCAGTTCCTGATCATGACCGATGCCAGCAAAATAGGAATTTCAGCGATTTTATGCCAGCCAGACCCTGAAAATGTGGTCCGTCCTATCTATTTCGCTTCGCGTCAGTGCACAAAACATGAAGCGCGTTACTGCCCTACGGAATTGGAAGCCCTAGCAGTTCGATTTGGCGCAAAAAAGTTCGCTCAGTTCATCACTATGATGCCTACACGCGTGCTAACGGACCATAAAGCATTGGTTTGGATGTTCCGCAGCAAAAATGAGACCGGAAATTCGCGTGTCGACCGCTGGTTGTTGGAGCTGAATTCGAGATTCATCCTGAAAGTGGAATTCCAGCCGGGGAAAGTAAATATTATCGCTGATGTTTTGTCGAGATCAGGAGCTCTTCGTGGTGCGGAAGTCCAAGTACCGCAAGAAGAGGATGAAATTGCGTTCGTGGGTGCTGTAACTGTGGCGGCGGATCGAGAAAATATCTTGGATTGGATGGGAGACAAAGAAGAATGGGTGGAAAAGACGAAAGAAAGTGAGATGGAAGATGTTTATGGATTTCTGGAGAGGCGAATTTTGCCAGAAGACGGTCGCGACAGGCAACGCTTGCTGGATATTTGCCATCGGTACACGATTTTGGACGGACTTTTATACCTTTGTGAGCCAGAAGGGCGATTGCGACTTTTTGTCCCTGCAGAATTTCGGAAAAATTTGGTGAAACAGCGACACGACGGGAAATGTGCGGGCCATATGAGCGGCAAGAAACTTTATCGCCAGCTTTCCTTTGAATTTTTCTGGCCAAATATGCTCACCGACTGCATTCGCGCTCATCTTTCCTGCAGAATCTGCGCCCATACGAGGAATGCGCGTGCAAACGAACCCCCTTTACGCGTAGTTGAAACTTCAGAACCGCTGGAGCTAGTCTGTCTAGATATCCTAGACATTGGTCCAACAAACTCCAATAATAAGTACATTTGCGTCATAGTGGATCATTTCACAAAATACGTCGTGGCGGAACCAATTCCCAACAAAAGTGCAGATTCGGTAGCCAAAGTTTTCGTCGAGAAGTTCGTCCTTACCTTCGGTGCGCCGCAGAGGATACATTCAGACAGGGGAACTGAATTTTTGAATGCGACGATGGCGGAAATAGCGAAAATTTTGGGAATTGAAAGGTCTTTCACTGCTGGATATGATCCGCAGGGCAACGGACTAGTGGAGAGAGTGAATAGGATAATAATCGGCATTTTGAAGAAGTCGACGGCTAGTAATTGGACGTGGGATGAGCGCTTGGCCTATGGATTATTTGCGTATAATATCACACCCTCGGAGGTGACAGGATTCTCGCCATTTTCGCTGATGTTCGGTAGAACAGCCAGATTTCCGCTGGACGGCGCAGTTCCCCTTCCCGTCAATCCGTTATACACAGTAGACTGTGAATCTTACCTGCAGTTGTTCAGGGAGAACCTTCTAAACATGCTAGAAGCCGCGCGGAGAAATTCGGAATTGGCGAGAAGGCGTAGCAAGCTTTGGTATGATTCCCGGCCAAAAGTGACGCCAAATAAGTTTGCGAAAGGCAATCGCGTGATGGTAGCGTTCCCGGGTCTGCATCGTCGTTCTACGCACAAAAAGTTGCTGTGGTCCCACTTCGGTCCGTATGTGATCTTGGATTTGAGCGAATCATCGGCATCCTTGGTCCCGATCGACAATCGGAAGGCAGAACCGATCCATGTGCCATTAGAACGCCTAATAAGAGTTCCCCCGGGGATAGAGGACATTGCGACCCTGCCTAAAGGAAAAAATCCGTTCAAAAATGTGTTGAACGCGATGCGACTTTTTGCAGCACTTCATTGGGAATTTGAATGTGGGATAGGAGATAAAGCCAGGGTTTTGCAATTGAGGACAATTGCATCATCAGGAGGGGAGGAAGGAATGAGAAAGAGAGAAAAATTGAAGGGAGAAAATGAAACGGAATGGCGGAATGGATCAGAAATGATTGGTGAAGTGATAACGGGATTTTCAGGCATGGACGTGGACACCAAACCGACGCTGGACTGGAGCATGACGTGCGACGAGAGCAAGGAGGGCCATGAGTTGTGTGCAAAACTCGTCGTCGGCGACCTGGACCCAGTGCTGGATGGGACAACGTTCGGGTCGACGGCCGTCCGAACGCCTCTCCAAGCGCTGATGTGCGTCTTCTTATTAAAACGCGGCACGGTCTCGTCTGTCTCAGCGGCCCGGAGCTTTGTGCAGATGATCATTGAAGGCGAACCACAACTTGAGTTCGTTCTCTATTCGGGAGGAAGAGGCGATCGGGTGGAATCCGGCAAATTCCCGAGTGAAGAAGACAAGATGAAGGCACTGGAACGATGGGTCGAGAATTGCGACTTTGCTCGACAGGCGCTCAAGGAGTCCGGACACAAGGCGCCAGTGATGCCGTTGCCCAGCAGTTTGAGTGCGCTGCAAGAGTCCGAGAGAATTGGCTGGCAACAAGCTTTGAAGGACAGCAGCTGGACCATTGAACGACTCCGAGCGAAGATCATCCACCGGGCCGAAATGTTCGTGGAACATCCTAGAATCGTTGTGGGTGATAGTAGCGGGCTGCTGCTGGCACAACATCTGGACCGGACTTTGTGCATCGGTCCCGAGTCTGGCACGATGACCGTCGCAGAAGTCATCAGAAAACTCCATGGGACTACCCTGTCGACTCGCGTCAAAGCAGCGCTAGTGCTCATCGGCCGCGACAGCTTAGTTTCGGGTGAGACAACGGACGACATCATCGAGCAGTTCCAGCAATTGGCCAATCTCTGCCGGCGCTTCGAGCATGTGGCCTGGTTTTGGGCTTGTCCGCCTTTCGTCTTCGACAAGTCCGAGCAGTTCGAGGAGCTTGTGGCCCGGATGCGACCGATCATGTCAGCACCGCCTTTCCATCCCATCACAACAACCGACAACGGCCGCTCGGCACTGGAAATCTTCCGCTACGGCGACGGCTTCAACCAGCACATGGTGTCCCAGGATGGCATCATGAGAGAGCCGGGTGTTCGGGCTCTGAAGGCATGGCTGTTCTCGCGGGTCTCAGGATTTCCCGGCGACAACGAACTCCGCATCCGCACCATCCGCTCGGCGATCAATGTCGTCCCTGTTTCGGGTGATCGGGCTGATACCCGCAGGGTCACGACTAGCACTTCGGGTGATCGGACTGATACCCGTAGGGCTTCAACTTCTGGTACCGCTTCGGGAGATCGGGCTGATTCCCGTCGCGCATCGTCTTCATTTGCCACGCCCCAACGTCACCAGTCGGCCAGCCGTGCTCCGCGTCGTGACCGTTCGACCAGTTCCGCTCGCCTTCATGCTCATCCTTATGTTGCAACTTCGTCTCGCCGCTCGCCGAATCGTGAACAGCATCCCCGCCCCTACTCTCGCCCCCATCACCGCTAGACGCCTGTTTGAACACCCCTTTTGGTATGGCGGGATGCGTACCAATCCCGGGTTTCTCATTCTTGTTGACTTTTTTCGGCAGGGACGCCTCACTTGATGCGGGAGGGATGTTGTACTTTGACCCAAAATATGACCTTATTCGTTTGTTTTTTAAATGATCATTCCCTCCCCTTTTGAAATTGTTATTTCCCTTCTTTGGCGTTTTGACCAATTATCGATTAGTTGACTCGGTTTGTTCCTCCGCTCAGTTCCCTAATTCACTTTTGCTCCGACGCTAAAAATATTAATTGTGTCCCTTCCCGAAATAAATATTTTAGTGAAGTGAAAGTGTATTGTCCTTTGGTTTCGTATTCCCACCGAGTTCTTTTTCTTCCTATTTTTTTCTTATGATGTGGGTCCCAATCAGGGGTGTAACTAGGGAATTCCACCACCCATCGGTTGGGGCTGCCGAGAAAAATTATAACGTTTTTGAAGGAAATCGGTCATTTTTCTTCAAATTTTTCAAAAAAATTTATCCAAAAAATTTCAACAGGTCTCTTTTTTGGTAACCCTTGTTGCGCATCAGCTGGGCCCAATGTCTGGCATTTATAAGCATTCTGATCCGGACCTTACACAAAAAGAATTTGATAATTAAATTTTAAGTTCAATTTGATGCATAATAACGCAAATAGGATATATATCTGAAAATTGATTCTTTTCTCTGAGAAAATTACTTCGATATCAGACTAGAACCGTGATTTTTTAAAATTAAGATTGAAAACTATCATTAATTTAACACATTCATGATGATTTCATGAAAAATGCTTACAGTAGATGAGATTGATCAGTTTCGCATCTTTGAAGGAGAGGCCGCCTTCACGTTTGATCGAATTAAAATAGGCCATATCACGCGGTATTAATCCAATATAAGCAGAGCCGTAGAAAGCTGCATAATGCATCACAGAACCAAAATCGTGGGGCGTGTCACGCTGATCAGTGTTTCCTTTTCTGTAATTGATATCGTACGACGAAAGTGCACTGCCGAGCCAGAGAGCTTTATCTCGATCCTTTCTCGATTGTTCATGGAGAAGGCCCAGTGCATGGAGCACTTCGTGTGGGCCTGTGCCTCTCTGTATGAATATTATAATAAAAATTTTGTTTGCATCAGTTCTAGGGTAGGCTTAGTTAGAAACATGGAAGTGGTTTCAAAATTCCGCCTTTCCCAGTAATTTCCTCCCCCTCCCTCAAAAATTGGGCAATTTCTTTGTTATAAGCTTATTAGCAGAGATAAGAATAAAAAAAAACAAGAATTTAATAATTTCTAATAAGAGCCTCCTCGTAACAAAAATAAGTATAATAAGTATTATTAAAAACCGATAATTCATCCAATTATTTTCCCAATTTAAATATTGTATTTTCTCTAAAAAGGGATTATTAAAACCAAGTCCTCTGATTATTTAAAAAATTTTAGTAAGCCAAATAATCTTTTTTTGCAAGTTTAAATATTTGGAATCCGAGACTTAAAAGAGAACAGAATAGCAAGTTCTAAACTTCATTAAAAGTAGGGTTGGGCACGGGGGGGGGGGATTTGGGAAAAATCGGGGAGGGGGGATTTCCGGGGATGGCTCGGTCGGGGACGGGGATCGGGGATTTCGGGGACGGGGATGGGCAAAAAATTTCTGTCTTTTTTCCAGGAAAAATTTTTTTCCAAATTTTTTCCGAGTGTTACATATCAAAAAATTTTCAAAGCTTTTATTAAAAAATGAGCATTTTTTGGATGAGAAATTTCATTGTATGAGTGCCGGCGGTCCCGATAGGGGCCGCCGGAGAAAATTTTGAAAATTTAGGTCATTTTTCTTAAGAAAATTTGTCATTTTTTAATGAAAATTTTGAACAAATCATTGTGGGGGTGCCGGCGCCGGAGAAATTTTTTACAATTAAGACCCTTTTCCTCTTTAAAAAATTGCTTAATTTTTAAGTCCTTTTCTGTTACTACTGTTTGAATATTCAAGAATTATCATCATTCTAGAAAAAAGCTTTTCTGATATTTTTGTTATTTGTAATGTTTTTTATTCTAAAAATTTTCATAATAATTTTTGCATTGAGAAACAAATAAATGAACTAAAAAAAGACAGAAATAAATTAAACAAAATATGAAGCGAAAGGAATCGAACCCGCGACCTTGTTGCCAATAAAGCAGCATTGTACCACTGAGCCAAAGTCCCTTTGGCTAGCCATCTACCAAAAAATGGCATCTTTAGGGATGCATTTTCATCCCCGAATCCCCGCGGGGATGAGGGTCGGGGATCGGGGATGTCGGGGATGGGATCGTCGGGGACGGGGGGATATCCCCCCCGTGCCCAACCCTAATTAAAAGGCAGCAAAAGACTAATTTAAATTGAAAACTGGTCAAGAAAAATCTTGTTTAAAATTAAAAAAATAGAAAATTGACATACCATCTTATCTTTAAAGCACCAAGAATCATCATAAGCAATTACATGACGGTTTGTTTTTAATCCAACTTCGTCATTATAGCAGCCATCCGGATCTCCTTGAAAATATAAATGAGGGCCATCACTCTCGGCGGTGTCATTCTCATAGAAATGCACACAAGTTAAATCTCTGTAATAATGGTTGTTGCATAAATAATTTCCGAAATTTTTAAATTAAATTTTTAAACCAATGAAAACTTTTATAGCATAGAAATGAGTGATATTGATATCTAGATATTGTTTAAGTAAAAAGTGGCTTCAATGTAAATCGCATATGGATGCATTGAATAGCAGAATGGTTGAATTATATAAGAAAAACCACCAATCATCATCCAAAAAAATCAGTTATTAAAATCATTTATTCAACAATAACTGATTTTCTAAGGTATGGAAAAAAATAATTTTTTAATCGATAAACTAAGAATCAATGAGCGGCTGGATTAAATTGAAATTGGATATTTTTGATAATTTAGTCTTTCCTAAAATAAGTATAGGCATAGTTGAAGTGAAATATTCAGTGCGAATTCGGATTTGGAAAACCCTTGTGTGTATGTTTTTATGCTAATTATTTCATTTTTAATTAGCTGATACACAGAAATTCTAAATAATAAATTGTAAGAATATGATTAAAGTATGAATTAATGTGTAATATTTAATTATTCATGATTTTTGCTAAATAAATGAATTAAAATTAAAACATGATAAAATTTTAAATGCATAATGAACAATGTGCCCTTGATAAATTTCAATTAATTTTTAATACAAAATTTACGAAATATTTCTGAGGCTCTCTTGGATGTCACATTTCCATTCGGCAACATTATTAACTGCAATCAAAATTATTGTATAAACAAATTTAGCTTAAAAAGTTTATCTTTTTAAGCTAAATTTGTTTATATTTTTATAAGTTTATTCGAATAATTTTTTGCTCCATATGAGCCATAAATAGAATTTTTCTTCATTTTAATTAACTTTCTCTGTTCATTCAGATTGAGGTTAAACTGAATATGTATAAGTGACAATTCTCAGGTATACATAATAACTAAATATTTAGAAATTTTCTGTTTTTATAGACAACTATGTTGGAGATGATTATTATTTATTCTCCGATATATAAAAGCAAAATTCCTTTTTTTAAATACCCCAAATTTCCAGTTCTTCTTCGGGTGCAAATCGATATGCAATTGGTGTTTTCCATAGCTTACTAGTCGTAAGGTCCAATTGTCGTTTCTTTCGTCGGTGATTAGTGACAATATCGTTATTGGTTTCATTTGGACAGCCTAAATGCATATTTTTTATTTGGATTTATTAGATAGAAATTCCATATTTTCTTATATATATAATATTTTCCCGAGTTTTTAAGAAATAAAAAAAAAACAAATTCTTTTCATTGGTGATTTTTTGCAAGGTGCAACCTTTGCGACTTTTGCAAAGCTGATGGGGCAAGCGGGATCAAGTTGCATCCATTTATTCGGCTTTTGCGGAAACGATTTTGCGGACATTTCGTAAGAAATGATATTTATATTGGTTCAAACGCAATATGAATATCAAAAAATTGAATAAAAAATTGGCTACAAAATAGGCCTCACCTGCTCGAATTAGACTTTTGTGAAAAAAGTTATAGCCAAAAAACATTCTACATTTGGCCAAAATTTTATTTTGACCATATTTTTTAAAAAGTAGGTGGGTCAATTTGAAATAAATTAAGGCTTAATTTTTATCTTTTTTTCGGTCTCTTTTCATGTCAGAATAGGTTCTATTGGTTACGATTGCGTCGAGTTATAATATGGTCAGAAAAAGTCGGGTCCACAAAAGTCGCGCCACGATTATTCATGTTTTCATTGGGGAGTTAGGCTATCAAAAATAAGAAGAAGGGTCTAGCTATCAAGAACAAAAGTTCTTATTAATAAAGTCATTATTTTTTAAAAAGTTCGTCTATAATTTCGACTAATTAACATTTACTATTGATTTTTAAGGTATTAATGAGGTCTGCTACTAGAAGTTGCAAAACTCCTTTAATGCTTATTTAATGCTTCACACCAATGAGTTACCGCAAGTTTATCTGATAAGAGAGCTAATTGATAATATTTATTTTGGTGTAGGGAAGCAATAAATTTTTCGCGCATGACATTGCTGAATAGTGAATTGATATTCGATTTTTTTTCTTAAATTTTATATGTTATATCTTTGTTGACCCTTCATATTTGTATTTCGCATTCTATCCCCATCTCCCTTTTTGCCTCTGTTTCTCTGTCATTCCCTTTATATACCAATCCGTCCCCTCCGAAAACCTCCATTCCTCATTTGGTCCTATTTTTGCCGGTAGGGGACGTTTCAGTGTGGCCGTTTCCGTGTGGAGACTATAAAATTGCTTATAACTCAGCTTAAACGCAACCTATAAAAACCAATTTGGTATCAAAAGATAGGCCTAAATGTCTGCTATAAAAATGCAAAAGAGACCACCCGGATTGGCCAAGCACGAAAAAAGTTATGGCCACATCTTTGGCCCAAATCACGATTCTATGGCCTAATTTGGCCATAACTTTTTTTGTGCTTGGCCATTCCGGGTGGTCTCTTTTGCATTTTTATAGTAGACATTTAGGCCTATATTTTCATACCAACTCGTTTTTCTAGGTTGCGTTTAAGCTGAGTTATAAGCAATTTTATAGTCTCCACACGGAAATGGCCACACTGAAACGGCCTGTTTCGATTTTTGCTTATTCTTCGCTCCGCTTCATTGTTTATTGCCTTCCGACCAATAAATATTGATCTTTATTTGATTCATTATCGGTATTTGGTTGATTCCATCTAATTTCTTACCCAAATACAAATACACAATAATTGTCGCAGTCAGTCAACTCTCAAATTCTTCAAGCTACCTCCATCCAAATTGGTACTTTTGCATTCACAGGTCGAGTCAAAGTATTCAACTCGCTAAAGCGAAAAGCACCACCAGAAGTGAGCTTTATTCAGCAAAGTTCGACATCCCTATTAGCGCACCTAGGCATTGGCTAATATAGTAGAAGAAATCTACATCCCTATTTGTGTACCCAGGCGGTGACTAATAGACTTCGTTTTCCTATTAGTGTACCCAGGCGCCATCTCTGCAGCTCAACTACATCAGATGATCGATTCCTTCTAATTGATGGCTCAACAGTTGCAAAACAATTCTGCAAATGCCGGATCAACAAATGCTGCGACACTCACCTCAACATTGGAAGCAAGAATCGGCAAATTCCTGTACGAGCCCGAGACAGGAAACACGTTCGAGCAGTGGTATAAACGCATTGGCAACTTCATCGAACAAGATGAAAAAGATCTGGATGATTCGGCTAAAATGCGCTTGCTCGTCGAAAATTGGGCGACACAGAATATTCACGTTTTGTTGACAGCATACTTCCGCAGCTGCCCGACAGATTAATTGGTGTTCAAAGAAGACGCAGTGGCCAATCTCAAGAATCTCTTCAGCAAATCTCTTTGTGCGCCGCTTCGAATTGCATGAAAATGAAGTGGGCCGGGTCAGAACATCGGCACATTCATTTCATCAGTCATCGCTACTTGCGAAAAATGCCGAGCTGACCTTGACCAAGGAATCATTAAAATGTTTGATTATGATAGCGGGACTGCGAGATGAATTTCATGACATTCGTCAAAATATTGGAGGAGTCTCGAAAGAAAAATAAATGCGTAACCTTGGAAAAGCTTGGCGAGGAATGCCGAGCCTTCCAACTGCTTCGCGAAAGCGCTCAATCCTTAGCTAACACTGAGTCCTCCACAAATGCATTGAATGCTAAGCCCTAAGCCCCAACACTGGAAGGATTTTTCGAAATTCTGCATAAATCATAAATTTCACACTATTTATGTTTAAAGAAACCAATTTTTAAATTGATTTTATTAATTATGTTTAAATAAACCAAATTCGAGTTATTAACAGGCGCCAAATGAGCTCTACATTTCAGGGCAGGCATGAAGAAATTTTTGAAAATTAAGAACACTTCTTTTAAAAGATTGCTTAATTTTTAAGTCCCTTTCTGTAACTTCGGTTTGAAAATTCAAGAATTTATCATCATATCTACAAAAAAATTTGTTTTTCTGCTGATATTTTTACTTATTTATAATGTTCTTTATTCTAACAATTTTCGTAATAATTTCTTGTTAACCAAATGAACAAAAAAGAATTAGAGAAATAAACAAAGTATGAGGTGACGGGAATTAAACCCGCGATCTTTAGGGGGAGCATTTTCATCCCCGAATCCCGCGGGGATGAGGGTCGTGGATGTCGGGGATGACTCAAAAATATATAGCGGATATCACGGCTAAGCCGGGGCTTCAGTGTTCATAGCTAGAATATCAAAAATTTGTAGCCGTAGACGCCCGTAGCCGCGGCTTAGCCATAGACGTGACGCCTGTTCAAATATAAAACAGTCTTAAAAACTTACACTTTTTCTGGTTTTCGATGTCCTTGTCAAGCTCCGGTAGATATTTCATCGCACCACGAAATGGTTTCATTCTCTGCTTTGCATCCTCACATCCCGGAATCAGACGCACATCACCATCAGATTTCTTTGTGTTTACAGATACAGATCGCTTTTTTCGATCAGGAGGCTGTGGCGTTTTGGGAAACATTTCTATTTTGTTTGGAGGCAGAGTAAAATTCTTCTAAAATTGCAACCAAATAACAATGTTTTTGGAGAATAACATTCCTTTCAATTTTTTTTGCGCAAAAAAGCAATAGAATGCATTTTGAGGAGAGAAGTGCAAAAATTTTGCACAATATACTTTTTCTCTACTCGTCTATGTTTTCTCTGCTCTTTTCTGTGCAGTCTATGTTTTCTGTGCGAGGCAGAGATAGCGGCAGGCCCAAAGAGAACAAAGAAGAAAAAATAATATGCGATTTCCCCCTTCCTCGCCCAATGTGTCCTATTTCTCATTTTGCCATCAAAAATGATGTGTACCACGGTCGGTACACCCCGATTGGTGGTGGGCCGTTGGTGGCGGCCTTTTTGCTGCAGCCATTTTAGTGGCGAGCCATTTGGTGGCGAAGATCGGGTAGGGAGGAATATCATGAATGCCTTCTCTATGCTATGTGGCGCCTTCATCTTAGAAGACGCTATCAATTTCGAAGACGGCGCCATCAATTCAGAGTTAAGTAGGGTCTACATTTTAAGTTAGTCTCATCGCGACTTTAATTTTATTAACGCCGGCTTTTAAGTTGAAGGCACCAGCTTAAGAAATAAAGGCGCCACATGGCATAGTGAAGGCATCCATGATATTCCTCCCTACCCGATCTTTGTATTTTCCGTACCACGGTCGTTGCCGGAGTTGGAGCTTTCTAAAATTTTCTTGGCTCCGATTCCAGCAGATCCGGCTCCGAACTTTCCAAAAATTTGGCTCGACTCCGGAGCCGGATCTTCTCCCGACTCCCCCTGCACTCACTGCCTTAGTTAGCGGAAATTCGGTATATTCATTAATGTTTCTCAAAATAGTTTTTTAAATTTTAATCCAATAGTCAATATTGAAATATAAAATGTTGAATTTGGAAAATTTGGAAATCATTGAATTACAATTTTTAATCCTTTTTATTTTAGAATGTTAAGAAAATTTAATCGAGATATACAATGTATATCTCGATTAAATTTTCTTAAAAAAGATGTATATTATACATCTTTACTAAATTTAATTTATGAATTTGGTGCACTTTTATTTTTCAGAATAATAAATATTAATTATTTACGTTTCCAGGAGGAGCCTCGCAAGAACAGTTCTGCTCAAGTTGGCGCAGTTCATGATTTTTGGCGATGAGCTCGTCAAAATCCTTTTTGCCCATTTCATCGCATAAATTTCTTCCACGTATATACTGAAATGACCTGTGAATAATTCATGCATTGTCTTTCGCATGAGCTTATTAGCCATTTAAACTATATAATCAGCATTTATAATTATCATTCTATTTTTCCATTCAAAGTTTATAATCAAGAATTCGCTTCATGTAATTGATGACCCTAAGCAATAATATCAAATCCGGCATCAAATTTTCATTTTGAAAGTTTTTCTCAATGTGCCAAAATTCACTTTTCATTTTAATTTTGGACTAATAAGTTTTCTAGGTTAGAAAATAATAATAATTGCTAATTCGGTAACAAAAATCATCAAAAAATTAAAAAATCAATCATTTTTTATCTGTATTGAGAAAAAGATTTCAAGGGATTACAAGGAATTTTCATCCAAATGACTAAATGATGAAACAACTAAAAAGATTTTGGATTTAACTTTCATAAGATATTTTCCCAAACCACTTATCTCTAATGAAATTTTCTTTTAGGGAAAATTGAAAAATGTTAATATCGAAAGATAGAGCATAAAATTTGCTTTTTTTTTTGCTTCATAATTGGCCTAATAAGGTTAAAAAATTTCTGGTTCTAGGAATTGACATTGACTGTTTTGAAGAAATAACTCATATGGATTAAAACTTATCAAAAAAAGATAAAAACTTAAAGCATTAAACTAACTATATACATAGCTCAGGACATTTAAGAATCTTACACAGCTTAATCTGGTCCCCGCGATGCGTTCTTCATCAATGAATAATTTCATCTTTCCACAAACTTCTGGTGGACTAATAAACTGCAATGTTCGGTTCCAGTTAGTTTCATTGTCATATTGCGGGATTAGATCACGGCCCAAGAGTCCCAAAGCATTCCTCTTCAATTAAAAAATAGTAATCCATTTGAAATTGTTTTTTAACAAATTTTTAAATATTTTTATTGTAAATCATAAAAAAGCTTATTTTAATCTTATCATTAATTGGAAAAGAAGTTTATATTTGAATGCACAAGTAGATATTATTCAACCACCTATAATCTTAAGAACTTTGTGAAACCTATTATCAACTCGTATAAATAAGTAATTTGGATAAATTTTCAGATACAAATTTCGTAATCAGTATAATAATTTTGCTAGCGGCTGGCTAATTCATGTTAGGAAAAGGGATCAAAGTGTGTGTAAACTCGGTAGCAAATCCCTTTTTTAAAAGCGGAAATGGAATAGGAAATTGGATGTCAATCGGTAAGGTTTTTATTGAAAAATTTTATTTATATGAATTAGGAAAATTTCAAAAAACTTTTTCTGCCATTTTTCGGGAAAATATACAGATTTTCGCCAAACCTTTGAATTTTACTTCTTAGAAGAGCTTTTTCAGCTTAAACAATAAAATGCAGGAATACAATGTTTAATGTATTTTCAAAAATTTTAGCAACTGTTTTCCAATAAAACTATCCTTAGAGTGTCACAATTCATTTTCCGCTTTTTTGAATTTGGCTTTGCTCTCTCCTACTTTCCACTATTTTCTTTTTTTTTGTATATTTTTTTATGATTTCATTTTTTTCATATTGTTATTATTTAAAGTCCGCGAGTTAGCCCACTCACCCCTTCAGCTATTTTAACAAATTTGGTAGGATTTTTTTTGTCCAGAATAGCTTCAATGCGTTCAGCATATGGGTGCAATTTTCCCTTTGCATCCACCAAGCTGGCGAATAGTGAAGTGCCATTGGCGATGTGGATGGTCATCGCTTGAAAAATCTCCGAATCATGGTCTTCTCTGTGGAACCCGTCAGATTCAATTGCACCACGGACCAGCGTTTTTAAATTCCAGGATTTTTCAATCTGTTCTGTTCCTGTTCTGTTCTTGAAAGTCGGAACAGAAAATCTGTTCTGTTCCTGTTCCAAAATTTTTTCATCTGTTCTGTTCCTGTTCTGTTCTCAAAATTTGGAACAGAACAGGAACAGAACAGGAACAGATTAAGCAGAACAGTCAAATCTGTTCCAAATCTGTTCCAATGGAATTTTTTACTTCAAATTTCGCTGAAATATTTCGAAATTATCTGTCCTTTGCTTAAATTATTAAGATCAATTTTAAAAATAGAAATTTTAAATTTTTATTTTTAGAAAAATTTCAATTATTAAAAATTAAAAAATGAAGTTTTTTTTAATTGGGAAAATTTTAAAGAAATTTTTAAAAATTTAAGAAGTCAGTGAAAATTTAGATTAAAATTTTAGNCCGGGACCGGATCCGGGTCCGATCTCCAACTGAGACATATATAAATGTTAAAGTTTTTGAAAATTTAGATTTGGAAAAATTATTTAAAAATTTTCGACTTCTATGAAAAAGTTAGAAAAAATTTCCGGTCTGTGAAATTTTTTTAAAAAATTGAGGAGTTGCGAGGAAAATTTCGAAATTTTGTCCGGTTTTCATAAGAAATTTTCAGCAAAATCGGTGGTTGGAACAGATTAGGAACAGATTAGTCTGTTCTGCTTAATCTGTTCTGTTCCTGTTCTGTTCCTGTTCCTGTTCCTGTTCCACAGATTTGCAATCTGTTCTGTTCCTGTTCTGTTCTCAGAGCGTGGAACAGAACAGAACAGGAACAGGAACAGAACAGGAACAGAACAGGAACAGAACAGATTAAGCTGGAACTTAAAAACGCTGCCACGGACCCATGTCTCATTGGTGAACTTGTAGCTAGAAAGGGTAAAGTAATAGAACATGAAAGATCTGCATCATAAAAATACCATAGCCATAGTACTACAGTATATCAATTTGTTGTTTAAATCTATTTTTGTCTAACTCCATAAATAAAAAATAATAATTTCATTTTTATACCAATAATAATTCTAATCTAAAATATTAGCTTTTGAGACATACATATTAATTAATTTAGTGAGTTGACAGCTTTCTTCTTCCATAAAGATGGATTAAATTAAATATTTTTAAACTCACATCTTCTTGGAGAATGAGAGTGACACATTGAAGGTGACCTTGTACATTAAAGCAAAGCGTTTTCCATCCTCTTCTTTTTCATATTTGATTTTCCTTGAGCAACCACCAATTGTGAAACCATGTCGGGAAATATTAGCATTGTCTGCAGACGGATATTCTTGGCAGGCAATGGCAATCTTATTTCCCTCAAGATTCGATAACTAAATAAAAATAGAAAAAATCTTATAATATGTAATTTTTTTAATTAAAAAATTGACGACGGTTAAAATTGAACATCTTGGCATTTAATATGAGTAGATGTTTTCCCATTACCTCCAATGTTGATTAGTGAAACAAAACTTTTTCAATCTAGCCAAGCATCCAACAACAAATTTTTATGCTCTATATTTAAGTTTTTGAGTTTTATAAATTCCTTGTTAAATTTTATCATAAAATTTAGTTTTTTGAGAATTTCAAAAATTTTCATGTAATTTCAAAAAAAGGAGAAGATAGGTACAAATATGTCCTGGAAACTTTTATCAAACAAAATTTTTAAAAGGTTTTTGTTTTCTAAGAATCGACATTGGCGATTTTGGAGCGATACACAGTAGTCTTTTAGACATTTTATGGAGTATTAACAAGGCATCCATTTTTCGTTATCACTAACACTGCAAATAAAAAGTAAAATCGGTTTACGTATTTCTACACCCATTTATATATTTTTCGAACACTACAAAGCCCTTTATAAGTAGGGTACCACCGGAACCGATCCGGAACTTCCGGTCGGCTCTGAACCAAAGTTCGGCCGGGGGATTTTCAAAAACCCGGAACCTATCGTTGCCGCTTTTCAACCCGGTCTGTATACACCCCTAAGAATGGCATTTTTGGGCAAATGCAGCCTTAAGAATGGGATTTTGCCCAAAATTGTAAGAAAATTTCAAACTAAATTTCCTTAAGAAATCTGATTTTTTTCATCCAAAAATACAAAATTTTCCCGCCTCCTCCAATTACATATTTACCAATTGATAACTAGAAAAGTACCAAAGGATGTTGGTTCCGACCGGTTCTGGTCAACGATTCCAGTTTTTGTAAAAAAAGTTCTTCTGGTTCCATTGCACCATATTTATAAGCATCAGAAATTTTGCTTTATTGATTTAATCTATTTAAGACATTCTTTTTTAAAAATCATTTTTTAATTTTAGTTATGTTCTTTAAAGATGCTGACCTCAAAAGGTTTTTCAACGCCTTGTAATGGGTCTAACAGGCCATCATAACAAATGGTCACACTTGCTGAATTCCATCTAAATAATTTTTTGGATTAATAATACAAAAGACCAAATTAAATATATTTTTTGTTTAATTTTTTAGACTACAAGAATTAACCATGTCGATATTTCTTTGACTTTTGGCTACGAATTTGAAAGTTTCGAAATTTCAGGTTTTCGTAATTCATCATTTTTGGTCAGATTTTTCAAACATTAGCTGAATTTTTTTTACATTTTTTATACACTTTCAAAAGAGAGGATGATGATGAATGATGAGAAACAGATCTAAAACGAAATTAAAAGAAGGAACAAAATGAAGGCAAATGAACCTAAAATCAACAATTTCCCACTATTTTTATTAAATGGGCATGAGAAATTTGGCAAATGGACATTTTTAGGTTAGAATTTATTAAAAGTACAAGATTTATCATAGCATTTTACCGATCTTTTCTGTAGTTATAAAAATGGCACCTTTCATCCATATGGCCTGTGCTTTGGTAGATGAAGGGTATCTTTTGGTTTAAAATAACCCGGACAATTTTTTTAGGCATTTTATAATTTTTAGGAATGTGAGCTTCAATGCTATTCTAACTTCTTTATTTGCAGAATATGTCGGATCAATTTCTCATTATATTTTGATTTCCAATCACCTATTTGTAATAGAAACACTTACAGATTACAGCTCTTGTCCTGCTGAGCATTATAGCGTCCTCGCTTTTCAATTAGCGATAAATTCCTCTCGAATGCTTTTATTTCTTCTCGGGAGCGATTCTTTACCTGCTTTAAATATTTTAGTATTGTCCTGATTAACAAAATATGACAGAGTTCTGTTTCTAAAGGGATAATAATCACTGTGCTAGTCACAACTAACAAGGAACACTCAATCAAAGGACTAATTTAAGCAAAATTCATTTTAAAATCTATCCATTTGAAGTAATGTGTCATCTGAAGTTGCTGACGCAAAAAGAAAATCGTAAAATCATCTACAAACGACTTTTCCCTATGGTAATGTTGACGCTAAATCCGATTCTGGCGTGCGTCCATTTTGAATTTTGTAATGCGATCTCCCGGCTATGCACTTATTGTAATATGGTCCAACATAAAATATGCATAGATGAATCAACGAATATTTGCATAATAGTAATGCCGAATTACAAAATTCAAAATGGATGTCAAATCGGATTCACGTCAAAAATTAACACGGGAAAATCGTTTTTAGATGATTTTAGGCGGAGAATTAATTTTAATTTATTTTTTATGTATATGGATTCAAATAATCCAATCCTACCATCGTCCATTGTTCATGGAGTTCAGCTCTTCCCTCCCTGATTTGCGTACGATTGCGTGCCAAATCGACAAAGTTGAATCCGAACCAAATCTTGTGACCCGGCTTTGTTTCATTTGGCTTTTTCAAATCCTTGAGGCCCAGTGGCTTCTGCATTGGGTTAAAAAGAAGTTAAAAAATTAATGCTTTGTTAATAAATCATATTTTTCGGCCAAAAAACCGTGCCTCGCTTATATTATATATATAAAATTTCAGCGGGAATTGATCTGGAACAGGATTTTAAAGATTTTATGTTCAAGTTATATGATTTAAAAATGAAAAAAAAATTAATGAAACCCTGGGGGGCTTTGCCAAAGAACATAAAAATGCATTATATAAAGGATTAAGGGTATTTTAAAATTTGGTTTCTAATATATTGTTCCTTTGAAACTCTTTTAGAATATTTATGTTTTTTCTTGTATTTTGGTCAGTTTAAAGCGGAACAGGACGGTCTGTGGCGGCCAGTCTGTGGCGGCCGGTCTGTGGCGGGCCAGTTTGTGGCGAAACTCATTAAAACCTAAAACTTTTTTTGAACCATTTTAGACCAAAACTATAAGAGACAAAAAGGTGCAGAATTTTATTCTCTATCTTTTGGTCTTTTTAGTTTTTCGAAATTCGAATAAAAAATTTAAATTTCCACTAAAAACACGATTTTCCCTTTAAAAGTATGCTTTTTTCGAAAAATTTCAACTTTTTCTAAGGAAATTCAAATAATTGAAAATATCAGAAGATAGAGAATAAAATTCTGCACATTTTTGTCTTTTATAGTTTTGGTCTAGAACGGTTCCAAAAAAAGTTTTAGTTTTGATGAGTTTCGCCACAGACTGGCCCGCCACAGACTGGCCGCCACAGACCGGCCCGCCACAGAAAGGGGTGTACCGGTTTAAAGAGTTTTTAAGAATTTTCATCCGTTTTTTGGCATTTTTAATTTTAAATTTTTAACAATTGAATAAACCTTCGTTGTAAAAGTAGTTGATTCCGTGGTCAGCGTAGAACGACGAGTAGAATGGGGGGAGGAGGCACGCGTAGTTGGCATCTTATTAGTTTAAAATGATTATTTTAAATCTGTAAAAGAACTTACTTTTTCACCACAGGATAAACTTTTTGATACATTCTGAAAATCATTCATTTAAATAAATAAGTACAACTATTTAACTCATATCACGATTCTAAAATTGATGGAGTTGGGTGGGCGTCTCTGACAACTACTAATCCCGAAATCGAAATTTGAATTTCCTAATAATATTATGCACTCTTATTAATAATGCGCTTTTTTTCTCCGAAATGTTTGATTTTATATCGAACTAATGAAAAAGCGATTTTAGGACTCGATTTCGGTAAAATTTGAGTTGTATTTAAATGTATTTTGGGTTTTCTGGAACATCATTCTTTTTAAATTATTGGATTTAACCGTAAATTCGACGTTCCAAGGACATTGCCAAAAATATATGATTTGCCCGTTCTTTGTCGCATTGGGTGCCAACATTTCCAGTCCCGAGTACCAAAGTGGTCCGAAGTCATCCACATAAGGCACCTGATGATCATCCCACATTGTTCGATTGAACACTTCTCCGAGCTTATACACAACATCGCAAGGGGCTTTATCTGAATTCGCTAATAGGTCTAAATTATTTTGTTTATTACAACTTTATTTATTGTGGAATAAAAATATGAAAATTCTTGTGAAAATAGGTATTTATTCGTCAAGGGTTTCAATTTTCATTAATATATTGCTCAACTTTTATTAATACTAATATTAGAAAATATTAAAAATGCTTAAGTTTTATTATTAGTAGATATGGACCTCTAAGTAGAGGGGATATTTATTTCTTAATGGGAGGCATTTTACTTCATAAAAACGAGCTTAAAAGTTGCAGTTTAAATTGGGCCACTATTTAAAAAACTATGGCCAAAATACACTGAATTTGGTCAATTAATAATTGGACCATAACTTTTTTGACAATGGTTAAATTAAAGCAGGCTTTAACTCATAGCTAATTAGCTCTGTTTTTGATATCTGGTATATATTTCCCTAATTATCCGATTTATAACAATGTTTTAAAATATCGGAGCTGTTAATGTCGTATACCTAATCATCTTGATAAGTGAAATAATTATATATTAAGAAGTTAATCTTTAAAAAATATCCTAACTCGGCTAATTCGGACCAATTTGACTTTTTATCGTTATTTTTCGATATTAAGACCCATTCAATGGGTTCAAAGACGAGTGAATCAATCTAAGATTACCTGCGCATCCCATCAAAGATGATAGCAGCGAAGCTCCTCCTCTTAAGTGAATTCCAAACCGGTCGTTGCTCTCCATCGGGCATGAAAAACTGAATTGTTCGAATAAAAAATGGCGGTTTTTTTTTACATTTTTACCTCTCCTTATCGAAGGATGTCTTGATGTTCAGCTGATCTCCTTGGAAATTGATCAGCAGTCCATTGTGGCCGGTCATTTTTCGACATTCGGCAAAATTTTCATTTCCCTGGTCGATCAATTGAAAGCGTCGGCTGGCTTTGGCATTTCCATTGAAGTTGAGCATCTTGCTCGGATAGCAAATGAGGAGCCGTCGGAAAAATTATATACGATTTGGATATTTTTAGATTAAAGTTAATTCGATGCAATTCACACCATAACTTGATTTGTTTACATAATATTTCAAACTCTAATGCAAAATATTTTATAGTGATCAATAGGGTCCGGATTTCTACATGGGTTATAACATATAACCTATTTTTTATTTTTTAAATATTTACCTTTTTATCTATTTTGGACTTTTAGCACTTAAAATCCAGGCCCTAATGCTCATGTAAATTTTTCATGCTTTGATAAGCCATATGTCCAAAAAGGATGCTGGTGCTGGATTGTACAAAAAAAAGTCTTAGGAAGGCAGAAAATCAATCATAAAAATAAATTTAGTTAAATTGAAGTTAAAACGATAACTTTCTTGTCAAAATTACAAAAATTGCCATTTGCCACTCAATGAATTTAATTAAAAGTTCAATTTTTGCTTTATTTATGCGTTAATATTTTTGCTGTAAAAAATCAAATTAAAATGAATGGCACCGAACACCAACAATGATACAAACCCTTGGCCATCACCACCACAGGTCTTTTCGCGGCGAATTTCCAGGAAGATGTTGTCATTGTCTCCATTGTGGATGTCCAAATTCAAATGCCTTTAAATAAATATATAAAATTTTTGATCTTTACCCCGAAAGTTCTAATTGACGCGATTTGTCTTATTTATCCCTGAAATTATCCTGGAAATAGACACTTTGACGCTGACCGATTTGACGACGAGAATCCCAAACCACGGGGATTGGAAAAACCAATTTTATATAATTTTTCTAAAATTTGAAATGAACCAATTATCCCCAGAATTGTCCAAATTAACCCATTTTATCAATTTATTTTATTAACGGCTCAATTTTTAAATTTTGACTCCTAAAATTATTTTATATCATTTTTCTCAACAATAACTCTGTTTTTTTCAGGATGAGAAACTTAAATTGTATACAATTTATTTGTAAATCCAAACTAATAAATTCCATAAAGTAGATCGCTTAATTATTTTTAAAAAGCTTACTTTTGCTTATCGGCATCAATACATGGGGTTGGGTTAGGGATGAGGACGAAAAGGAAGAAAGGGAGGAAAAGGAATTTGATCCGGGACATTTCCCTGATCAAAGTCTGAAAAGTTAAAAATTTCGATGTTAAGCTTGCATAAATTATCAAAAGAAAAATTATGCACGATTTTTTAATGTCCAGATTTCAAAAAGATATGATTTTTAGAAAATTTTATAATAATTTCTAAATATTATTGCTTTTCATGGTATGCATTGGCTTAATGATTAATTGTTATATTAGATTTAGTTGAAAAGTTGGCGTTTTTTATTAACCTTAAAATAATAATTTGTATAATTCGAATTAACTACTTAAGTTGAGATTACGATAAAAATTGGGCGCCGATTGAATTGCTTTGAATCCTCTTTCTTTCGAAGCGAATCTTTCACCGAAGTGATAGAGAAATATAACGGAAAAAGAGTACGTAGAGAAAAGATTATAAGAGAAAGAGAAAGTTCATAAAAGAAAACTTCCTCTTCATAAAATCGAGGAGCCAAAAATAAATTTCTAATTCAATGGAATTTTTACGCTGATTATGTGATTATATACAATTTATAAAAAAAGTAAAGCAATAGAACGAATAAAATTTTCACAAATTGTTGGCCAAATTGGCAGATAGATCTAAAATTTGCTCAATTTTAGTGAATCATCATCATCAAAAGTAATGGAACGGAGAGGGGGCAGTTGGGCAGTTTTTGGAATGCAAGAGGAGGAAAACTGTCAGTTATACAGAAGCTTACTCTACAGTACACAAGTATCTTACGGTAGTGCAATCTTTTCTTTGAAATTTTTGACATTTCAGTTCCTTAAGAAATCGCCTTATTTTAAAGTTAAATCTTGCCAAAATATCTAATAATTTTCAAAATTTCTTCAAAAATGCCATTTTTAGAGAGTATATGCTAACTCTTGGTAAGTACGAATTTTAATAGTTCAATACAAATTGAAATATAATAAGCTTCTAGTCCTCATATTATAAAATTTACAGTTGCAAATTTTGGAAAAGGATGGATGTTATCAAATTCAATGGAAAATTAAAATTCTGTTGGATATCGGATATTGGATAATGATATTTGATTTTCGCGCCAATGATTTTGGCGCGCTTTCCCCATTTAAATTTTGACTTTTCCTCCCCGCTTGTTTGTATGTTTTCTTCCCTGATTCATCTCCCATTCACTTCCCAATTATTCCTAAGAATTGTATTTTATTCGGCAAATAAATTCTGATATTATTCTTTCATATTTTGGAACTTATTCGTTCATTCGAATATATTTATTTTATTATATTCTACTTGTTGTGAGCAAATACACAACAAATTTGGCGCAGTCAGCAACGGTTCAGAGGACTGTCGACGGAAATTTGGATATTCGACAGAGGTCTGAAAATTGGGTTGTTTTCCCTTTAAACAGGAATTTCGACATTGTCGTTCGCCGAATAAGTTCATCCATTCATTGCTCATCGGAAAGTTTTGTCAACTGCACATTTTTGGATATCCATCAATCGATTTCTTGCGCTACTGTTGAGTGTCTAGGCGACATTCAACAGTTCAACAAAAAGCGCACGCTCTAGCCCCCTGTCTAGGCGACAGAGATAATTTGCTAGGTGCAAATTGATGAAACAGCTCATGGCTGTGATTCAGCAGCAGGGAACTGCGATTCAGAAACTGATGCAGCAGCAGAGTGGCCAGAGCACAAATTCAGGATTAGCCAGTGCTGCATCGCTCGCGTCATCGCTCGATTCCCGCATCGGAAAATTCGCATATGACCCGGACAGCGGCTTCACCTTCGAGCATTGGTACAAGCGGTACGGGAAGTTCATTGAAGAGGACGGGAAGGACCTAGAGGATGCGACCAAAGTCCGTTTGCTGGTCGGGAAGTTGAACGATCCCGAGTATGCACGGTTTGCCGACAGCATCCTACCAAGGGTCCCGGATGAGCTCAAGTTCAAGGACGTTGTCAAGCGACTCAAATCGCTTTTTGGAGATTCCCGCTCACTTTTGGTCCGCCGATTTGAGTGTTTTAAGCTGAAACAAGCCAACGGACAGGAAGTCGCCGAATTTGTCTCGAAGGTCAATGCAGCATGCGAGAATGCAGATTTGGATTTGTCGAAGGAGACTCTTAAATGCCTGATCATGGTTGCTGGGTTGCAAGACGAGCACCATGACCTTCGACAGCGATGCTTGCAGTTGCTTGAAGAGTCGCGTAAGCGAAATGAAGATATGACGCTGGAAAAGTTGGGTGAAGAATGCAGGACGTTCATGCTGATTCGGGACAGTGCAAAGTCGTTGGCACAGCCCAGTAAGGCCCATATGGAGGCGAATGCAGTCCGTGCACACCCACAGCAATGGAAGGAACGGCATGTAAAGGGAAGAAAAGCGCATAAGCCGGAACCGAAGGACAATGAATCGGTTCGGAGTGATTCATCTGATGAAGAATGTGCCGCATGTGGACGAGCTGGACACACCATTCGGAAATGTAAGCATCGATTTTCTACATGCTACAGGTGTCAGCAGAAGGGCCACCTCGCAAATATGTGCCAGGAACTGAAAGAAAAGACCAGGACGGCGAATCAGAAATCTTCGCGGGTCATAGACACAGTTCAAGTGAGCGCACATTGCCTGGTAGCGGACATAGGAAATTCGGATTGGTGGACAATCCCGGTCACCATCAATGGTGTTTATGTCGACATGAAGGTTGACACAGGCGCGCAAGTTGCTGTTTTGAGTTCGGAGACATGGGAAAGACTCATGAGACCGAAGTTGATGTTGATGCATCCGGAAGTGGACATCAAAGATTGCAACGGCAAGCGCATGCAGATTCAGGGCAAAATTGAGTGCTTGGTGAAATTTGGAGAGCAGACGCCAAAGAAGCTCGAGGCATTCGTGAGCGAGGGGTTTTGCCATGATCTGCTTGGCATCCCGTGGATTCGGACTCTGAACATTCTCCCGGGAACAAATTGGGAAGATTCGCACTCTGAAGGAAGCCCAAAACAGATCGATTCTGCGGAAATTCAAGGCGCAAAAAACCGTGAAGATATATCATCAGAATTGGACAAGTGCGGCAGAAAATCGGAACCAGAAATTTTCCGCGCCGACGAGTCGGTCCAGGTGTTGAATTTCCGCCGAGGGCGAGTGCATTGGCTGGAAGGGACGGTCATACGGCGGCTAGGTAAGTCCTTAAGGTACCAAGTGCGGGTGCCGACGCTGCAAGCAGTTGTCACGCGAAGTGCCGATCTGATGCGGCGTCCATGGTCAAAGGGGCCAGACCGCCAGTCCCACCATCGTTCGGACTCATCCGACGATTCGCATTCAACTAATTTTGCCCGAATTGGACAGTGGCATCCAATCCGGATGGACCATCATGGACGTTGTCAGGGTGGAACCCGCGGAAGGAAGTCGATTTAAAAGGGAGATGTTGGATATCGGATATTGGATAATGATATTTGATTTTCGCGCCAATGATTTTGGCGCGCTTTCCCCATTTAAATTTTGACTTTTCCTCCCCGATTGTTTGTATGTTTTCTTCCCTGATTCATCTCCCATTCACTTCCCAATTATTCCTAAGAATTGTATTTTATTCGGCAAATAAATTCTGATATTATTCTTTCATATTTTGGAACTTATTCGTTCATTCGAATATATTTATTTTATTATATTCTACTTGTTGTGAGCAAATACACAACAAATTCAAACGATTTTTCAAACAGTTCATTGAAACGCAAAGTGGAAACTTCCATCCCGTCCTTGACAGGTTTACGACCAATTTGGCACTTTTTAACATAAAAAATTTGGCACTTTTTTAACATCAATCATGTCAAGCCAGAAAAAAAAAGTTCGCAGAACGAGAAAGAACCGAAAATGGAATCTGAATCTAACAAAGGAGTAGGTATTAATGTCAAAAGTCGACTGTCAACATTGGTGCCTCCACTCCGTCCCTGACAGGCGTTCGGAAAAATGCCGCCTCCCGGTTCCGGAAGAGTCATAGAATTGATCGGTGGTGGGCAAATCCGCGACCAGACAGCGGCGGAGGTGGTATAAGCTGGTGTGGTTGGCAATGCGGGACAGTTCCAGGCTGAGCACCTCTCCGGTGGGCAGATGATCAAGGCGGAAAGGCTCCTGTTGATGGGTTGGAGAGGGAATTTCATTTCAAAAACCTGAATTTCTGATTTTCAAAAGTGAATTTTAAAACATATAGTGAAAACTATAGAAGTTGTAGCGGACCCGAGACTCCCGAGTTCCGGATCCTGTCCGGGGTGTACCCAAAATCAGAGTCTTGGGTCCGGTCTGGATTTTTTTCTTATGATCAGGTCCCTCAAAATAAGAACAAATCTTAGAAATAAGGACATTTGGCATCTCTCTGTGGTTACCTCGGTCTCGCAATAGAAGTTGAACAAAAATGCACGCGATCGGAGCGCGACTCGGACTATTGCAAAAGCTAAAAAGTTTGTAGGGATGTTTGGCTAATAAGTTGCGGTATTTTTGATCCTCCGCCCTGACTGGTGATTCTGGGGGAGGGGGTACAAGAAGTTACGTATCCCCCTCCCAAGAAGAAAAAATCGATCAAAAAATTTCTTAAGAAAAGGTCCAATTTTTCAGCATTTCTCCCGGCGGTCCCGACCGCTGGTCCTCTAAAAATTACAAAATTTAGAATAAAAGTGCTAAATTTTGACCCCTAAAAACGATTTTTGCCCAATTTCCCTCAGCATGCGTACCCCAAATCTCCTGAGCCTAGTCCATGGATACCCCTTCCAGGCCAAAATCCTAGAACCACCCCTGCCTTTTATTCAATGATCTCGGCACATCTATCCGGCATCATTGTTTGTGCTTCCAAGATGAAAATTCTCGTCCTGCTGCTGCTATCGGCTTGTTGCTTCTCCGCCTGCTCGTCCTCAAATGCGGGCAAAATGTGATGATGCTACCAGTTGCAAATTGAACCGGCGCTCGAAGTGTTTCGGCGACTGGTCTTAAAATTTCAAAATCATATAATATGCATGCTATCAGGGGCCGAATCAACGAGCCGAAGATTTTGGGAGGGGGAGGGGCGATGTACAAAAATTTCAAAAAAAATTCAGGGTGGGGGAAATGGGGAACGTAATTGGTTTCAAATTGGGGACTCCAGAATGGATGGAAAAAGAATTTTTTCGATTCACTATCTCACTATTCACTCTCTTTATTCACGCATTTTCTCCAATTTTCACCTTTTCACCAATTTCCACCTTAAATGAGCGATCTGATAAAAAAATTTCAAGAACTTTAGTAAATTTCCTCTTATAACAATATTATTAATTTTTTGAAGAAGGAGCTTGATTGGCACACTATCAAAAGCTTTTTTAAATCTATATAAATTACATCAACGTTTTTCATTTAGAATAAAATTATATAAGTTATCTAACATTTATAAATATTTTTTAAGCATTTTTTCCACCCATAAATTAAATTTTTAAATTTTTAAAATTTTGCGAAGGCAAAATTGTTTAATTTCAACAACAAACTCATTTCAAAAAAATAAATAGCAAAATTTTCGAGGCAATTGAAATGGGTGGGCCAAGATTGATCATGCTCAAATGATTTTTACCAGTGCTCATCCAATGCTTCAGTTTTTTTTAAATGAGAACTTTATGAGATGTACAACTTTTCAATTCATCATCCTATAGGCGTTTAAAAAAACAGAACAATCCTTCACAAACTTTAAAGCTTGCTTGACTAAAATCTTCGGCGGCAAAATTGTACAGAATTTTTGGTTCTATTTTGGTCATTTTAATTTTTTGTAATTTCTCTTTAATTTTTTTTTGCGTAAATTATGAATTTTCAATATTTTTAAGGAAATTCGAGAAATTAAAAAAGCCCAAAAGATTGAATTTAAAATTCTGCTCAACTTTGTTTTGACTTATAAAAAAGTATTTGAATGATGTATGTGTTTGGTTTTTATAATGATATAGCCGCATTTCTTTTTATTGTTTTATAGTCATCTTTTAACATTTTACTAATAAGCAACGTTGTTAAAAACAGAAATTTTTGCTCCGACTCCGACACCGGGCCCCGATTCCGAGAAATTGTTGCTCCGGCTACGATTTGACTCCGGTTTTAGTTAATAAATTAAGTTAAAAATGAAAAATTGAAGGTACTATGAAGAATGCATTTTTGTGCAATAATAAAGACGACAATACTTCTTTTATTTTATGGGTAGAAAATTTATAATAAGTCAAAAGTGTAAAACACAAAGATGTGAGAAGTTAATTTTAAACTTTCGAATTTTCTGACAATTTTTGTAATTTCCATTAAAAAAACCAAAAATTCGACCTCTTTCAGAGACTTTTCAAAAAAAATTAACGCAAACTTTTCATTTTTTAACATTTTTAACGTCCTAGCACCGTAGAAAACATGAAGTCTACAAGGTAAACTACTAATGGCAAGTTCAATCTAACCCAAATAAGATTTAGACATGCATCTTTATTTGATTTGAAACTTCCCATAGGAAAATAGAGTAGGTTGACACTCCCCTTAACACTAAGGTTTTTCTTGTTCGTGAATTATTATCTATTACAAAATTCTAGTATCTAAATTTTAATTATGACATAAAATTACTGATCGATTTTGATTCTAATCAATTTTACAAAGTATATGTTGACCTATTTGAATTTTACACGTATATTACTAACATTATTAATATTTTATAGTTTATTAAATTAAACCCATATAAACAAAGTTAATATTTTCCTATAAATTCTTTATATTTCACTCCATATAAAAATCATAACGAAGAACGCAAAAAAAATATTAAAATTTTGCCAAAAACCACAAAAATATTGATAAAAATTTCTGTCCCCGACGAGGTCATCCCCGACATCCCCGACTCTCATCCCCGCGGGGATTCTGGGATGAAAATACAACCCTAAAGATGCCATTTTGGATCCAACTGTTAAGAGAATTTGGAGAAATGAGGCCTTGGCTCATCAGTGGAAACAATACGGTTTATTAGCTTTGAGATCGAGGGTTCAATTCACATCGCCTTATTTTTGTTTAAATTATTTCTTTGTCTTATTTTGGTCAGTTTTTGTTGCTTAACACAAAAATTATTAAGAAAATTTTTTAGAATAAACAATAAAAACATTAAAAATTTAAATGGGCAAACTTGTGGCAAAAAAACGTTGTGGCAAGTTACAAAGTTGTGGCACAACTTTGTCGCCGCGCAACTTCGCGCAGCTAATAGGTTTACGCAACTCTCCAGTCAATGGGAAGCCCAATGACACCATATTCATCATCCTTGCACCACTGGAACATAGATTTCTGAGCGTCCGGTCGGCTATAGTACAGCCAAAATTTGATTACATTGCTTTATTAATTACACATTTAAAAGAATAAAAATCAAACAACTGATCTACAAAAAATAAAATCCCAAATAAAAAACAATGGAAGCTTTTTGCATCGATTGGCACAATCGACAATTACCGTATTACCTCTACTGTATTATAATGGTATATCATTTCAACCTCCTCTAAATGAAAAATGCGCATCGATTGCCCATTTAAATTTTTAATGTTTTTATTGTTTATTCTAAAAATTTTTCTTAATAATTTTTGTGTTAAGCAACAAAAACTGACCAAAATAAGACAAAGAAATAATTTAAACAAAAATAAGGCGATGTGAATTGAACCCTCGATCTCAAAGCCAATAAACCGTATTGTTTCCACTGATGAGCCAAGGCCTCATTTCCCCACGGCTGCCGTAGATAGCTGGGTAACGATCAGCGTTTTTAAGTTCCAGCTTAATCTGTTCTGTTCCTGTTCTGTTCCTGTTCTGTTCCTGTTCCTGTTCTGTTCTGTTCCACGCTCTGAGAACAGAACAGGAACAGAACAGATTGCAAATCTGTGGAACAGGAACAGGAACAGGAACAGAACAGGAACAGAACAGATTAAGCAGAACAGACTAATCTGTTCCTAATCTGTTCCAACCACCGATTTTTCTGAAAATTTCTTATGAAACCCGGACAAAATTTCAAAATTTTCCTCGCAACTACTCAATTTTTAAAAATTTTCACCGACCGGAAATTTTTTCAATCTTTTTCATAGAATCCGAAAATTTTTAAATAATTTTTCCAATTCTAAATTTTCAAAAATTTTTATTTATATATGTCTCAGTTGGAGATCGGACCCGGATACGGGCCCGGACTTTTTCGGGGTCCGGAAAAGGAGGCGGGAAGCTTAGGGAGGGTGGAAAATCGAAAAAATTGACCAATTTTCTCAACAAACTGTGCCAAATTCTCAAAATTTTCTCCGGCGGCCCCTATCGGGACCGCCGCCACCCTCACCATATATATAAAGTTTCCTTCTAAAAATTTTCCTCAAAAAGGTCAATTTTCTTATGAAAGTGGCCAAAAATTCCCAAAATTTTCTCCGGCGGCCCCTATCGGGACCGCCGCCACCCCCATAAGAAAAGGTGAACTCTCCCGGTCGGGGATGCTNGATCTGGGTCCGGACTTTTAAATCCGTAGTTTTTAATATATCTGAAAAATTAACCAATTTTCTTAAAGGAATTTTAATCTAAAATTTTAATCTAAATTTTCACCGACTTCTTAAATTTTTAAAAATTTCTTTAAAATTTTCCCAATTAAAAAACTTTATTTTTTTAATTTTTGATAATTGAAATTTTTTTAAAAATAAAAATTTTAAATTTCTATTTTTAAAATTGATCTTAATAATTTAGGCAAAGGACAGATAATTTCGAAATATTGCAAAATTTGAAGTAAAAATTCCATTGGAACAGATTTGGAACAGATTTGACTGTTCTGCTTAATCTGTTCCTGTTCTGTTCCTGTTCTGTTCCAAATTTTGAGAACAGAACAGGAACAGAACAGATGAAAAAATTTTGGAACAGGAACAGAACAGATTTTCTGTTCCGACTTTCAAGAACAGAACAGGAACAGAACAGATTGAAAAATCCTGGAATTTAAAAACGCTGGTAACGATAGAAAATCCGGTGTATGTTAGAATAAAAAAATTGGAGGAAATGAACGTATTTACAATATTGGTGGAAATAAGGTTTGGAGGAAATAATTTTGGAGGAAATAAAGGGAGCCCGACTGGCGACCTTTGTGAAGACGGGGACGGGGACAGATTTTCGCGGGGTCGGCGTGGGGACCCCACGGAACAAGAATTTTTTTTCTAAGTCCTGGAATTTTAAAAACCGTGAAAATTTTTCCCGTTAATGAAAATTCAGCATTTTAAATCAATTAAATTTTTTATTATTTTAGGTAAGCCACTGACGAGCTCACTTGGCAGATGAGTAAAATGATTATTAGGAGCCGATTGAATTGCGTTGAACCTATAATTTTATCAAGCGAATCTCTCACTGAAGAACAGAGAAATATACATAGAAGTTCATAAAGGAAAACTTTCTCTTTATAAAATCTTAATACAAATTTTGTTGACTGGTCAGAGGAGGGAAAACTAAATTTCATAATTAAGACTAAAAATATAGAAATAAGTTTAAGTAAAAAAATAAGAGGAAGAATGGTTCAATAAGTGCGGGCTGGATGATTTTTAAATTCTTTCTCCAATATTATCATTACGAAAATATTTGATGTAAATTAAATGTGAGTTTTGGTAGTGACAATCTTGGATTTAAAATTATCTTTTATTTCACAATTAAAATAATCCATTTGGTATGAAATTGGACGCATCTCATCTGATTGGTATTATTTTTTATTACCGAAGGCGAATGATTAATGGTGTATTTGCCATTTATAGGTCTAATTGTAAATCCATCTAAAAGATATTGACCGTCGCTTCACTTCCTTCGCTACCCCTACTGGCCAGAAACGGTCGTGCTCAACTGATTTTCACATAATGATTCATACGCCAATTTTATGGGAAAATGCATTCATATTCATTTTTAGTGTTAGGAATAAAACCAAAACAGTAAAAAGGTACACTAGGACATCAATAAAGGTCCATAAAAATTAGAATTTCAGAATTATTAGACCACCAATATAGGTAAGAGCAAAGTTCTGCAAACTTTTTATTCTGATTCAAAATGGTCTGAAATTGATTTTTCTGAAATTCTAAAAAGTCGAATTTTTTAAGAAAATTCAGACCATTCAAATCACAATAAAATTCTGAAAATATTTTGCTTTTATTTTAGTCTAAAAGTATATTTTGATCTAAAAGTATGCCTTTTATACTTTTTAAACAACAATATAAAAGGCAAATTGTTCAGAATTTTATTCTGATTCGAATGTTATTTTTAATTTTTCGTAATTCGGCCAAAAAGTTAGAAATTTTCACGAAATACTGAAAAATACCGTTTTTAGGGGATATTTCGAACTTTTCGAAAAATTAAAAATACCATTCGAATCAGCATAAAATTCTGAAAAATTATACCCTTTATACTTTTTGTCTAACAAGTTAACAAAAAAGTTTTCGGCCAGAACGAAGAAAAAATTTAATTGGCTAAATTCTTGGATTTTTATGTGCAAATTTTTTGACACAGTTAATTAGACACAACATAGACCGGCTTTCCAAAAATTTCTTACCTCAAGTAGACATTGAAAATTGCTTAAGTTGGCGGTCACAATTGTAAACCCTAGCTACCTTCTCGAAAATTGCCAATAACCCAAACAAACGATGTAAAATTATCCTGAAAACACAATAATCTCATCAGTCAACACTGTTTTGAATCAAACATGACTGTTGAATAAAATTAAACTGATGAGTTGGAAATTTCGAATCTGTTAAAATTATTCTAAAGAAAAATTGATATTGCAGCTTGACGACGTTAAATAATATTCGAATAAAAATTTATTTTTTTTGGCCTTCCCCAATCCCCTATGGTTTTCATCCCCGTGCTTCTTCTCTTCGTCCTCATCCAAGTTGCCGATCAACGACTGACCATCTCGAACAAGGTATCAAAAAATGTACATATTTGGTACTATACCATTAAAAAATGTTTCCTGAAGACAAACCCCTTTGTAAACCTTAAAAATCAAGATAGGTCAAAGCTTTAAAGGCAAAAACATAAAGAAAAGCCCCATTTTTTGTCAAAAAATTATTCGATTTGTTTAAAAGGCAATTTTTTGGCCAAAAAATTTCAAAAACAACCTACAAGGAATCCGTAATTTTCAGATAAAAAAGCCGGGCTTAATTTTCTGCATCTTTTTGTCTTTAAAATTTTGGCCAAAATTGGTGTAAAAAAATTTACAAGAGGTATGTCTTAAAAAACACCGTACATTCAGCCTTTATAGACCTATGATGCCATCAACGCCATGTCCAACGCCCTGGCCGAACTGAACAGAAATCCCAACAACGGTAGGTAACTCACAATTTCGGTGGCAGAATATATGTAAAAAAGTTAAATTTCTAAGTAGCTGTTTTTAAAATACATACCCACAATTCCGTGGTAGTGATCGGATTCGATCGTAACACACAACATAACTTTTTTCAATCGCCTAGGTTGGGGGTCAGAACACCGCGGGCCAGTTGGAAGCCATCTCATTGTAAAAACATTGTTGTCAAAATTAGAGCAATAAATTAGCTATAAAATGAGCCCAATAATTGTATTCAAATTAGTCCATTGAGGAAAATATTAGGGTCAAAATACGCTCATTTTGAATGAGATACAGAAAATTATGGCATTATCAGCATAACTTTTTTCAATCTGGGCAAATCAAAATGGATACTGGCTTGTTTTGAAGCTAATTTTGTGCTCAATCATTTGACACCAATTTCATTTCCCTAACTTGTACGTTTGAGCTGATGAGTTATAAGCTCACCGGTGCCAGTTGTCCCCACCCCGAAATTGATATCGAGTAGAGATATTTGACCGGTACCGATCATTCAATACCGATCGGTACTGTAACCGTGCCGAATTCTAATACTGATGAGATACACTGATTACTGTACATATAACTGTCCTATCGAAGTCGTAAAATACCCAATTAAAGATGCCGCCGCCACCATCAAGTTTGATGAGATGGAATTGGAAGGAAGAGAACAGGAAGTGAGTAATATATTTTTTATTTTATCCCTAAATTTGTTGCGGCATTGAAATTTCCTGCTTTCCTGCTCATGTAACTGGGCCTCTTGTTGACATTTCGCAAGTTTCGAACCGCAATTGATATGTCATGCTCCATTCATTATAACTCGGTTCAAATAGTTCAGTCTAAAGGAAAGTGTTTGGTGTAAAAGGAAGGATAGGTCTAAATTTTTGCTACAAACGTGAAAAATCATCCGACGGTCAACTGTAAAAAAGGCCAAATGGGACACATTTTCCACAAAATTCTTTTATTTTGGCCATAGTTGACCTTTTACTTGGCCAATTTGGAAGATCCTTTTACAAATTTGTAGTAGACATTTAGACCCACTTTTTGACACGAAACCTGTTTCTCTGGATTTCGTTTCAACCGAGTCTTAATGAATGGAGCGCAGTGTTCGGTTAACCATTCCATTTCAATCCTGAAGACCAGGTTTCCATTTGGAGGCAAAAAATGGGAATCGGGGATTCTAGTCGATCAATCAAAATCTTTGGATCGGGATTCGATACGAGAACGAGTTGTCAGTGAATGAAAAATGTTCTGTAACCTTTTTTAGACCTGGTTAGACTAAAAGTATGTGAGACAAATTGTGCAGAATTTTGTGCCGATTCTGAAAATTTTTCGACTAAATTTACCCTCCACTTATGAACGGTATAAAGAACAGACTGCAAATGTCGACCAGCGCTGGAAATACGGAACTCGAATCCGGATTTCGGAAGCGAACTCCCCTCCTCCAACCCCACCGGATCTTGAACTATAAATTACCGTAAAACCTGTATTATAACCCTAGGGGATTTATTTTTTCAACCCCCCTCCAGCAGAGGGGGGGTCTATTACAGGGGGGACTAATTACAGGGGTGACTTACGGTACCTATTTTTTTAGCCAAATGGAGGGTATTCTGATACTTCTCATTTTTGAAAAATGCAATTTAATTATTCCGTTTTAACACCGATCACGAGCCCACACACATTCTTGGCCAAGTGGGGGG
>LDKF01000670.1:24545-49344 GCA_001026735.1 Rotylenchulus reniformis | reverse complement strand
CCCCCCCCCCCAAAAAGATAAATCTAAAAATTTCTGGGCGATTTTTTAAAATATTCTTCATGTCAATGATTTTGCTTTAATTTTTTCAACCCCATGATCCGAAACCCGAAACTTGATGTTTTTTCCAACCCGAAACCCAACCCGAAAATTTCGCCAACCCGCGACAACCCAGCAATAAAGTATCGAGCGATCGATCATTCGTGCGAAATTCACATGTGTCAAATGCATATCAAAAGGACTATTTTGATGGATGCTAATTATACGAGGGTTTTTTGCTGACTAGGCGAAATTTGGCCATTTGGGGTCGACGGATACACGCATTATCGGGAATTGGCCAAAATTTGGCTAGATTATCCGTTTTCAGATTCCTGCCGCCTTCGGGTGTTGTCGGAACAGGAGCTGGCGGAGGAATTGGCAGCGGAGCGGGCAGGGCCAGTTCCATGGGTGGACGAGGAGAACAGCGGAGGAGACGGAGAGGGCCAGGCAGAAGAAGCGGCGGAGCGCCAGCCGGATGAGGACATCGGCCAAGGCGGAGGGGACCAAGGGCAAGAGGTACATTTCCTCCACCAAATTGTGCGAGTTTGCGCAATCCTTAACAAAAAATTCGTTATAACATTTATTCTATGGGATCTATGAGATTTAGGCACGAATCCGAACTCCTTTTTTGTAATACATTATAATAAAATTCCATTTTTAGCAACGAATATTATGGGTCTTTTTGCTCTTATCCCAAATTTAAACTTAAATTAATCCAAAAAATTATTCTGAAAATCCATTTTGGTGCAGATTGTGCCAATATTTGTTTTGATCCTAAATCGATTTGTTTGATCCTAATTTTTTTTCATTTTTTTCGCGGTTTTATCTTGATAAGGGATATATGCGGAAGCATGTCTGATGCTCAATTTACAACAAAATTTAGTATTCGGGGTCGGGTAAAATGCTGGTTGTTAGAGAAAAATTAAATTTTCTTTTTGGGGCCACAATTGGTAAGGATTGCCCAAAAAAATTCTTTTGTGAATTAGGGAATGAAGGACTGATGTCCGGGAATTGGAAAGTTGAGAGACAAAAACGAACTGGACTACATAGCCTAATTCTCTTGTTAGGCTGGAGCGTAAAAAGCCGAAAATTTCGGGGGCGGGCTATGTACAAATTTTCAAAAAAAAATTCAATTCTTAGCGGTGCATTTTTCGGAACCAATACACCTGTTTTAAGGATGTATTTTTAAATTTTCTGAAAAGTTTTCAATTTTTGTCTTAGCGAAAATTTTTCAAAATTAGACAAATCGACAGGAGGACTCTTATGATTTTTTTGACTTGGCATTTCGGGGGGGGGAGGGATCATTGATCAAAATGGCCTTATTGGCCAATAGCAAGGTGATTTTTGCAGGCCAAAAGGCCAAAATTAGGCCAAAATTCTTCTAATCAGCCAACAAAAAATCACGCTTCCTCTAGCAAGATTTTTTGCCGTATTATTTAAATTTAAAAAGAAAAAAATTTCCAAGAAAATAAATCAAATGAAAAAAGGAAGAAAAAATCCAAAAAGGTTTGAAAATCCTAGACCCTGGAAGTAAATTTTTTGGAAGAATGAAGAAAAATTGTCTAAAATTTGCCACCTGTGAAATTTCTTGAAATCCGAGACCTCAAAAAACTGAAAATTTAATGGATTCTTGTCCATGAACAGGAAAATTGGTGGCTATGATAAATTAGACGAATCTTGGCTTTTTGACTGTTTAGACGAATTTTAGTTCTGAAGACTCCTGGGAGCGCCTAATTTCTGCATTTTTTCGAATTCTAGCCTGGAAAGGTACATACAAACCATTTTGGGGCCTATAAGTATATAAGCCAAAATGAGTTTTCTAACGAAAAAAATGGTTTGTAGCACTGGCCAAATTCATCATCAACAATAGGACCAGTAAGAAGAGTTCTGAGGGAATTCTCTTCCCCGTCTCTAGTCGTCTTTTGGGGGTTGTTGCCTTCTTGCATTCATCCAAAATTAGGCGCCCATTTTCACACATTCCGGCCCCAACCCACCAGCAGATACCGTATACAAAGATACCGTATACAAAGATGATAAAGTTATAATTTTTTATCATTTCAGGCGACGAGCAGTGCCAAGGCCGTCAGATTGCAACAGTCCACCGGAAGCAATGTCCCCTTCGTCGGTCTGGAAATGTCCAGCAGTCCCGGCCCAATGAACCGCTCGCCGGAGACCGTATGCAAAGACGCAAAAAAATTGGGGGAAATCCCAAAAATCAGAGCCCTTTTTGCAAAAAAAGGGGGGGGGGGAAGTTTACATCCTGATTTCCTGGTAAATCTCCCCCCCCCCACTAAAAATCCACGAAAATTTTTCGCTCAATCAAAAATTTTTGGTGGAGATTTCAGCTCATTGAATTTTCATAAAAATTATTTATTACCTATTATTTTTTTATTATAGCTTATCCCATACAAGAATGGGGTAAAATGTTTTATAAAATTTATTTTTTGCCTGATCTTTTAATTTTAATTATTTTCTCAACAATTAGATTGAGGAGGAAGAAGAGGCAGAGGAGATGCGCGGGGGGCATCAATCTCTCATGGATCTGCTGATGTCGGACATTTCGGATGCGGATGATGATCACCGTGATCAGCACCAAATTCCGGCAGCAAACGAGCCCTCGACGAGTGGTCTCGGTCGGAAGCGAACCCGGTAAAAATTCATCAAAAATTTTTTATCGGTGATTTTCCATTTTTACAAAATGGATTTTGTAAAAAAATTTTTTTTACAAGATTTTCCATTTTTTGTTTTTTATTCTTTTCTAATGCCAAATTTTTTTTATCCTATTAGTGCATTTTAATTTGCCTTCCTTTATTTTCTCCCAAAATTTCCCTGTTTTTTTCATAGTTTATTTATTTTATTTTTGATTGTCAGAAAACTAGAATTGTATTTATTTTTTGGCCATTTTTTATGGTAATACTTTTTAAAATTATTTTATTTTTTGGCCATTTTTATGGTAATACTTTTTAAAATTATTTTATTTTTTGACCATTTTTTATGGTAATATTTTTAAAATTATTTTTAGCCATTTTTATAATATTTTTTAAAAATTATTTTATTTTTTGGCCATTCAGCGCTCCTTCGCCAGCCCTTTCCGTTGCTTCTTCGGTGCCAGTGGTCCCCGAGACTCCGCCTTCATCACCAGAACGGCTGCAGAAACTGGCATCACCAAAGCCAAAGAGTGCAAAGGTCCCAAAAATTTTTGAATTTTTTTTAAATATTTTTTGGATTTTCAAATTTCTAGAGAAGTGAGTTTTGGGCCAAAAAATAGCTCAAAATGTCTGCTATAAAGCAGCAAGAACAACGATCTGATTTAGTCAAGTAGGAAAAAATTATGGTCAGGGTTTTGGCCAAACCAAAACCACAATTTATGGCTTAACTTGGCCATAACTTTTTTTACTTTTTAGCCAAATCGGATAGCTGTTCTTTCAAGTTTATGGCAGACATTTTGGGCTCTTTTGACACCAAATTTACTTCTTTAGGATTTACCGGAAAAAATTAGCGGGGGGGGGGCAGTGATCTGTTTGGCCCAATTTGCCTTTTTCCCCCGAATTCTGGTGGCAATGGTGCAGAATTGGTGTCCCAAAAATCAAAAAGTATTTCTCATTGAAAATGTGCATTCTGGGGATTTTCTGGGGCGCGGAACACGAATACGAACTCCGTGTCATACAATGTCGGACATGTTTCAGACATACCCTCACCAAGATTACCCAGATTTATTCGAAAGATGGAAAGTACGGTTAAATGGCAATATGGAAGGAAAATTTCCGAAACATTTGATGCCATTTTTGGAGCAATTGTACACTATTACACCATTGGCATTTGATCTATTTTTGATTTGATTTTGGTATTTTATGCATTTTTTCGCACTTTACCATCCACTTTGAGCCATTTTGGCTTTTGTTAAGCCTTTCAAAAAATTTTGGTAAAGTATGCTGAAAGTTTGAAATTCCGACATTGTAATATATGGCAAAACGGAATTTGTATTCGTGTTCAGTGTGCCCCACTGAAACCCCCAAAATGCACATTTTCAATGAGGAATACATTGTGATTTGTTGGGACACCAATTCTGTGCCATTGCCCAAAAAACAAACAAAAAAAACAGAGATGTTTTTCAAAAATATATATATATATATATACCGTCCCCTTCCTTCAGCCATCGGTGGCGTCCAACGGTGACGCGCAACGTGCCGGGCATTGGCCCCTTGGATCGGCCCCGAATGGCACACCGGTGCATCCAGAAGCGGATGACCATTCTGCCGAGATCCTGCCACCACATCAGCCTCAGCTTCCGCAACCTTCAGCTGCGCATTGTGCTCACCAACTCGCAAACGTAAAATTGGAAAAGACGGACGGGACGATTCGAGCCATTGGCCAAACTATAGGATCAACTTTAAAAATAGACTCTTCAGCTAGTCCTCCTCATCGTCCCCCCTCCATCACCCAAAATAGAATTCATAGAATCAAGGGATTTCTGTCAGAAAAAATTTGAAAAAAAACCAAGGCTCTACTCCGATTTAGGGGTCTCATCCGAGTTTTGAGGGAAACTGGAGTAGAGCCGAAAAAGGACCCTTATGAATGCTCTTTTTTACTCAACATTTCGGGGGGATCATTGATCAAAATGGCCTTATCAGCCAATGGCCAAGTGTGCTTTTGGGTGCCAAGTGTCAAATCTGTTCAGGACCCCGTCTCCGTGCCGCTTCAACCACATGCCGGCCCTGTTCTTGGCGAGTCATCCAACCAGCCTTCCGCAGATGGTCCGCGAGTTCAATCCGCCAGTTGTGGCGCCGGAGAATCTGGACCGGAAGGTGTGGAGGGGGGGGGGGGAAGGGGATGGGCGCTGATAAAATCTGAACTGATCAAAAAGTCGACTATGATAGAAATAGAGCCCGGACAACGATTCCTCCTGGATCCAGATTTCTGGATTGAAACTGGGTAGGACCTGGATTCTGGATCCAGAATCAAAAAAACCAGAAAATTCGGAATTTTCTGAAAAACATAATTCTGGATTTAGGCGAGAAAACCCTGGATTTCTGGACTGGATTTTGGGATTTTTTGGGTTTTCTGGACTGAGAAAATGAGTTTTTTAGGCCATTTTCTATGAAATTGGTTATTTTTTTTGCATTTATGAGGGATAATAGATAAATTTTCTTGTTGACGCCGAGGTCCATGCAAATTTTATTAAAAAATCAAAAATTTTAATTCCATTGATGCCGAAGCAATGAAAATTTTACAAAAAAAGTATAGAAAATTAGAAAAAATTTTCCAAAAAATTCTAAAAGTAGCCTTGGCTGTGAATATTTTTCTGACCTGTGAATTTTTTGCAAACCAGTGAATTTTTTGTTATTAATGAAAAATTTGAAATTTCGAAGACCGAGGCCATTGAAAATTAACGACCCATGAGACTTTCACAAATGCCCGTGCCTTTTTGAAAAAAAATAAAAAATTGGCAAAATATCCATCGAAAAATTAATTCTCTTTAAATTTCACTTTTTCACATTGAAAAATCCGCTATTCTGGATCCAGATGGGAACCGACTGGATTCTGGACTGGATTGAAACTTTGAAATGGACCTAGATTCTGGATCCAGGATTTTAAATCCATAATTTCCCAAAAATCTCTGGATAAAATCCAGCCTGGATCCAGTCCATGTCCGGGCTCTAGATAGAACAGATCTGTTTGCAGATGGTCCAAAATGGGGTAAAAAGTGCCAGGGGAGGGAAGATGGACTACAATTTGGCACTTTATCCGGATATTTTTTAATTGAATGCTTAACCAGCAGGCGGAGTACCGGAAGCGGAAACGGCACCACCGGCGAGTGGCCAAGGAGCGACGGATGCTGAACAAGGGGGTGAAGCAGGGGCAGGAACAACGGAAGGAGAAGGCGGGGCAGGACATGAAGAAGGCGGCGGAGAACCGGCAAAGCCCCGCAGAAAAAAGGCACGCCGATGTGGAGGCGACGCCGCAGCCGCGCAGAAAGGGTGAATGGGGATAGCTTTTTAAACAGGATGCGGTGCGCAAACAGCGGAAACTTTTTGTAAAGGCTAAATTTTCAAAAAATTAATGAAACAATTTATTTTTTTCTGCCAAATATAATCAATAGGGTGTAAACAAACTAAAAAGCATAATAAAAATCCGAATTCGACTCTATTCTCCATTAGAGGGGCCGAACAAATTCGGGTCAGGGTCCACATGGTCGGGCCTATTTTTCACCATATGTGGTCCAATTTGGTTTCACCGAATTTTATCCACTTCTTTTTTGCTGTTATTAATAAATAATAATTAGCAAAATAATTAATTTTCTCCAAAGAAAGGATGCTAGGGTGTGTGGGGGATGCTTTATTTCGCCTACAAAAATTTCGCCTACACGTCTAGAAAACTAACTTCTAGGCGCCGGCGCCCAAAACTGAATTTTGGAACTAGATTGCGGCTTCTAGCTAACATTATTCGGTTATCTATTTTTGGGCGCCGGCGCCTAGAAATTAGTTTTCAAGACGTGTAGGCGAAATTTTTGTAGGCGAAATAAAGGTGAGCCGGTGTGTGTGTTGGTGACGATGAAGGATCAGTAAAATTGGGACGAAAATTAAAAAAAAATCATTCATCGGTCATGTCAGAATCAAAGCCCCGAAAGGAGGGCCAAATTCTACCGGCAAGGAGAAAAGTCAACATGCTTCATGTAGATGATTAAAAAGAGGCTCAAACCTCCAAAAATGCAAATTTTGACACGATTTATACATCTTTTGCCAAATTTCTGGACATGAATTCAGTTGTGTTTAAAAGTCCAAAAAAAATAGTTAGGAATTGCCGATGGCGATGGCGGAAAATTTCCATAATTACACTATGTACTGTATATTATATATTTGTGTTTTGGGCATCTTTTGCCAATGTTGATTTTTGATCCGTTGTTAAGCGAATGACTGTCCCTGTTGCAATTGATAAAGCAGTGGTTAGAATTAGAGGTGGGCACGGGGGGATATCCCCCGTTCCCGACGTTTCCGACACCGCAGGGATTCGGAGATGAAAATGCCCTTTTTAGACCCCAATAGCAAAGGGAGTTTGGTGGGAAACCAGAAAAAAAATCGTTGGATCAACGGAAAGCTGATTCATTGGCGGTGGGGGCGCTGGTTCAATTCCCATCGCCTCATGTTTTTTTAAAAAATTATTTGTTTTTTCTTTTTCCGTTCATTTTTTGTTGCTTAACACAAAAACTATTATGGAAATATTTTTAGATAAAAAACATTACAAATAACTAAAAATAATTAATTTTTTAGAAATATAAATTCTTAATTTTCATAGCTGAATTAGACATGAGAGCAATTTGATGCAAATTATAGATTGGATCAATTGATATTTTACGGATTTGGCAAAAAATTCTTACATTAGACATGGAAGTAATTCTTAGACATGGAAGTAAAGTGCAAAAATGGCATGGAGGAGGATCTCTTCCTGTTAACGTGAGCTTTGGCATTTTCCAAACTGTCACTGGGATGGATTATGGCCGAAATGGCAAAAAATGGTCGTCGCAGGATTGAAGCTTTTTTGTTGGGCAAAAACCCAAATTTTGTGCTCTGAAAATGGATTTGCCCATTATGACAATTCTGGGTAATCTTGTGGTTTATGTGCCGAATTTTTGAAAAGTCCAGAAAATTTCACACTCTGCAATTCCGCATTTTAATTGAGGCTTAGAGGCTGATAATCTGAATCTGACATCACATTTATCATGACGTCAGACAAAATCTAAGATTTTGACTTGGCAAAAAATCTTGGTAAAAATTTAGCTTTTTAATTCATGATATGACATATGTCTGATGTCAGATTCTGATTATTTTTTCCAAAAAATTCCGATTTTTTGAGTTTGGTAGGGAAGATGTGCTGAATTTGATTTTATGATTGAATTTATGAATTTGGGTGAGGAGGATATGCAGAATTTTTTTTATTTTTATTGACATCATTCCATAATATGGAGGATGGATGATAAGCATTTGTGAGGAGGATGAGGACCGGTGGGCGGGGAAAAAGGCATAAAATTGGCCCCACAAAGTGAGGATTGGAGTCAGGGACGTACCCAGGATTTCGGCATGGGGGGGGGGGCAGGAGCATAAATTTTTCTCCGAATTTTTTCTCCGGCGGCCCCGATAGGGGCCGCCGGAGAAAATTTTGAAAATATAGGCTCTTTTCTTAAGAAATTTGCTCAATTTTTTGCTCAAGGTAAGCTTTTTGGAAAAATTTCGCCTTATTCTGGGGTGCCGGCGGTCCCGATAGGGGCCGCCGGAGAAAATTTTGAGAAATTAGACCAGTTTCTTAAGAAAATTGATCAATTTTTCCCCCTTCTCTTCGATTTTTTTCTCCCCTTTTTCCTCCGACGCCCTGAAAATTTTTAAATTTTTTCGGCGATGGGGGGGGGCAGTTGCCCCCGTTGCCCCCCCCCTAGTTACGTCCCTGATTGGAGTTATGGCCAAAATTGGCCAAAGTTTGGATTTTTCTCTTTTTGGCCACAAATTTTATTAATTGACCAAATTAACTGACCAATACCCAGATTCTTGCGGAAAATGCTTTAAAAATGAATCGCCATAAATCAGAAAGGCTGAATGATTAGCAAAGGTCGAAATTCTGTTATGCCAATTTTCTGAAAAGTTTTCCTTCGAAAATTCAAATTTTACGTATTAAAAGAGGGGAAGACCAATTTCCCAGTGCTAAAATTGGCCATCTCGTCCCATTACAATTTTCACGAACTTCGTAATTTCATAAAATTCCATCCTAAATTTTCTTTACTTTTGGCACATCCTTAAGCGCGGGAAATTGGATATTTTTTATGAATAATTTTCCGAGAAAAATTGCAATAAACTGGCACCTAAAATATGTTTCGGTGCCAAGTGGATTTATTTGAAAAAAAATTAATTGGGACCACAAATCATCACTTTGTTATTCCAGGTGAAAATTGGCCAACGTCAAAGGCCAAAAATAATTAAAAGGTGCCGAATATTGAGAATGGAGATCATGGATGGCATCCATCGCTTATCCCCTTGAGTGATAGGAATAGGACCAAATCTTGGCTTATTGGCACGAATCCGTCGTCCTGGGACACAAATTAATGAAGAAGAGCGCGACCAATCGTTTCATGGCTCAAAGTCATTGGAAAAGCTAAAATATGTTGTAAATCATATAAAATTAAAAATAGGCTTAAAATGAATTGTTATACAAACAAAATGGGTAAAGTTCGAAATATCCCCTAAAAACCGTATTTTTCAGTATTTCGGCAAAAATTCGAACTTTTTGGCCGAATTTCGAAAAACAAAATATACCATTAGAATCAGCGTAAAATTCTGCACAACTTTGCCGTTTATACTTTTTGTCGAAGAAGTCTAACAAAAAAGTTTTCGTACAAAATTTTGCATTTGGCACTTATTTTTTAACGCCCTAGCACCGTTGGTTTTCTCCTTTGCAGACCACCAGCTCATCCGCCGGCCAACATTCGTGCCAGTGCCAAATCGGCCAGTCAACTGAGCATTGCCTGGGACCCGTTGGGACCGGCCGAATGGAACGGCAAAGGCCCGTTGGGCTACGCCATCGAATTCCGCCGGATCGGTGCCCTTGGCGATGGACAACCAGCGGGCCAGGACCTCGCCGACCACATCCCATGGGTAATGACTAGGGCCGCAATTTATATGCGCAAAAATTTCCTAAATATGCATATAAAATATGCACAAAAAATGCCAAGATATGCTCCAATTTTTTTTCTGCAAAATATGATCAAAATGCAAAAATTTTGCCTAAAAACATTTCTATACTAATTAACGTGGTTATTTGCATATCTAACGCATTTTGAAGACAAAAAATATGGAGAAAAATGCACTTTTTCATTTTTTAATAATTTTTTACAATTTTGATTATTGTAATGGAATTTTATATATTTTCTTGAAACAAAATTTTCGCCATTTTAAGATTTAATATTTTCCAAAAATTGGTTCAAAAATAAGAAAATATACCCAAAAGTCAAAATATGCTTTAAAATGTCCAAAATATGCTGAATATGCCCAAAAATGCGAAATATGCAACATATTTGACCAACAGCAGGCTCCTGAGTATTCCGCGAAGGATTTGATTTGTTAGATTTACATACATATTTTTAACTTTTGAAGTTATGAGGCTAGCTAAATTTTTTTAAAAAGTTTCCGGGACTCAGCTAAAAAGGCACTTTTTAACAATTAACGCTCTCTAGCACCATTAGAACATTTTTTAAATTCCTCATCAGCACAAGAAAACCGCAATCGCGCCCAATTGTCCTAAAATGCGCCCAAGTCTTCGTTAATAATTGCGCCATTTCGAAACCAAAAATGACAATATTTTGGGCCATAACTTTGTTGTCTTATCGCAATGCAATTTGGTCTCTGATTGGTGATGGTCCCTGAATGAATTTCGATATTTTGGTCTTTGGTCTCCTAAGCCTGAAGGTGATCGGCGAATAATCATTGATTCCTTAAAGTGATCAGGGTCCTCAAAATATGGAAATCTGATCAATATTTATATTTAGGTGATTTATAAAATGGTCTTTGAACTCAAAAACTGATCGTAAAAAATGTCATAAAAATTCGAAATCTGATCATATTTGATATTTGATCTCCTAGGCTTCGGAAATTGATTAGCCCAACTCAGAACTCATCATTGACCCACTAAACTGATCGATGTCCTCCGAAATTTTGAATTCGACTAGTTTGATCTTTGAACTCCTAATAAACTGCTCAGTCCTATAATTTTGAAATCTGATCATAATTTTGATCTTGATTCTTGAGATTCCACAGTTTGTTCTCTGTTCCCTTGAGAATTGGTCCCTGTCGCATTGATCTTTGATCCTTTGACCTTTTCATTGATCCATTATCCCTGTTGATTTTGATCAGAAAAAATCAATATTTAGAGAGGATCAAAAGTCTTCAAACATAAATTTATGTATGAGATAAAATGCAATGAACAGGAATTACAGTAATGTGGCCTAAAATCTTAAGGAAAGCAATTTTAGAATAAATAAGCGGACAGATGTTTGCTACATATAAAGACCATGTTAATGAAGTGCAATATCAGGAAAAATGGTTACCATGATAACCAGGGAACGGATAGTTAGGCAAATGCCAATTTTTTTTCCTGGCATCCCAACGGCCAAATAACCACGAAAAACGCATTTCCCACTTGACTTGAAGCTTCTAGAGTGACTTTTAATTTGCCTATTTTTGCCTATTTTGCCTTTTTCGTGCCTATTTGCCTACTTGCCTATTTTTGCCTATTTTGCCTTTTTCGTGCCTATTTGCCTACTTGCCTATTTTATGCCTATTTTGGCATTTTCGAGCATATTTCTTGCCTATTTTGCAATTTTTAGCCAAAAATGCCTCATTTTTTGCCTTTTTTGGCCTTTCATGCCTATTTCGAGCCTTTTTAGATTTTTTCCCATTTTGTGCACATTTTGCAAATTTTAGACATTTCGTGCCTTTTTTGGGATTTTAGACATTTCATACTTTTTTATAAATTTTTTTGCCCTTTCTTGCCTATTTTTCCAAATTTTGGCATTTTAAAGAAATTTCAAATTTTGAAGTCGTGAAAATCTATAAAATGATATTTTCTATCAAAATTATTGTTTTGGCATTATTATTTTTATACTTTTTATTACTTTTTGAACATTTTTAATACAAATTTTAATGCCTTTTTGGCGATTTTTCATGCCTATGTTCGTGCCTATTTTGGCATTTTTGTGCCTATTTTAGGCGCCTATTTTGCCATTTTTACATGCCTAACTATCCGTTCCCTGATGATAACATACAAATTTGTACGACATTGATACATACCATATCATGATCATTGCTATATATCAAGCTAGCTACTACAGATTCATGAAATCCATCAAATTTGTGTGATTTGATAGAGTTTAAATGATCGATTTTAGTAGACAAGGGCATAGAACACGACCGTATATGTATGAAATTTATCGTATTTCACTCTAAAATTAGGCCTCCCGTCTCTAAAATAAGTCTTCCCTCTAAAATAAGTCCCCCTTGAGGGGTTTTGCAAAAATAAGAACCTTTATGTTTTAGAGGAAATATGGTGATCAAGCCATAAATTGACCAAGCTTAAAAGTTGTAGCTTATTGTAGCTTAAACGGTGTGCCGACATTTGCGGCTCCGACACTTGCGGCCCATTCATTATAACTCGGTTCAAACTAAACCTAAAGAAATAAGTTTGGTGTCAAAAAATCGAGCAAAAAATTAGCTACAAAATTAGCCTAAGACCACCCAAATTTATCCGCAGAGAAAAAAAAGTTATGGCCAAAATACTGTGAATTTGGCCAAAATCAATAGTTTGGCCATAACCTTTTTCACTGGGTACCAATTTGGGTGTATTTAGGCTTATTTTATAGCTAATTTTTTGCTCTATTTTTTGACATCAAGATCATTTTCCTAGTTCTAATTTGAACCAAGTTATAGCGATAGCCGCAAATGTCGGGGCCGCAAATGTCGTATAACCGCTTAAACTGGTACCAGAACCGGTTTCGGGTCACTTTGATACAATATGCTTTATTAGTTAAAAATCTGTTCTGTTCGGTCGTAAAAACGGGATCTTGTGCATCACTCTCGGGTTTTGGTTCCACTCAACCCTTGTTCTTATTGGTGGATCAAAATTAGTGATTAGTCCACGTGCCGTAGTACGTAAACTTCATATGAAGTACATCCATCATACGTTCCGTTTTTTTGGCGAAGTAGACTCATGTTCCTTACTTCTCACGTATTTTTACTACATGTCTACATTAGACTACTAGTACGTGATACTGGTACATGTTTCTCTCAAAATGTTGCTCATTATCCTTTAAAAAGGCTAGCTGATCTTTGATCACTTTCGACCAAACTTCGACATCCGCAGTTTCATGAGTCATTGTCCTCGAAATGTAATATTTGGGGCCGAATCTCTCGGGTGCTCGAACTTGATCTCCGGAGATTTGATCTGTGATCTCTTATCTTGGCCTGATCTTTTATCCTTGGCCTTACCTTGTCAATTTGAGTATTTTTGGCATTTGCTAGGCCCATCTGGTACACTTCCTGCATGGCTTCTTATAGGATCGGCATCGCGTCAAGCAGGGGGCAAGAATTCGCCTTACTTATGGAATAATTTGGGCTTTAGTGCCAGGGTATCAAATTTCCGCATTGCTGAAAATTGGCGAAAATGGAGCTGATTTCAAAAATTTCATTTGAAGAGGAAAAATTAATCAAAAAAAAAAGTACAAAATTTTTTTGTTAAAAACACTCGAAAATAATTTGGAATAGACCCCATTCTCATGAAAATTTCACAGCCCAGGGGGGATCTTCAAAGTTTTCACAAATCCTTTAGGAGATTTTTCAAAAAAAAATTCATTAGCCTCGGACTTTCAAAATCACATGTCTAGGATATTGCAAAAAGTTGATTTTCAAAAATTCAGAGTCTAATTATGTTTTTTTTCAAAAGCCTTCAAAAAAAGGAAGAATTTTGTGAAGAAGCAAGAAAAAAATCCAAGAAAACCAAACTAGGCATATGTATTTTGACATGTAAAGTTGCATATTCTCCCTCAAAACCCCTTCTTTTGTTCACCTTGAAAATCCAGGATTTTCGATGTCTAGTCTAACCCTCTGATTCTTAGTTAACAGCTTCGAAAATCCGTAAAGGGTGTGAAAATTTGAAAATCCCCAATTTTGGCCACCTTTTTGGTCACGCAAAATTTGCCCTTGGCCCTCTGATGGTATGGTCCATCCATCGTTGTATGGCCCTGAAGCGCACTTTCCACTCGGCTAACTGTTGGCCCAGCTCGGTGTTGCCGTAGATGTTGAAGCCCCAGCCGGCGATTTTGGCCACTTCAGCCCACTCCTTGCCCTTGGCAATTTGAATCAATGTGGCTTTCACTTTTGGCATTTCGTTTGAGTTCCAACTTTTGCAGAATCCTCGCTGATCCTTCTCCTCGTGTGTCATCCTTCGATTTTTTGGTCTGCAGGTTGTTGCTCGGCAAATTTAGAAAAAAAATTCAAATTTTCAAAAAAAACCGGTTTCTGCTAGTTGTTCTAATTTCTGCTGGGTTTTTTCTAGGCGAAAAATTCCCAGAAAAAAAGATGAGACCGGACCGGAAACCGGAAGATGAAACCGGCAAAGCTCGGGTTTTTTAACTGTTGATGTTTGATTCCTTGTGAATTTTTTATATTCAGTTTGGGGGTGTTTTGTCTTATGATCAAGGTGTTTTTGGTTTGAAAACCAGATGCCTTCCATTTAGCCCTGTTTTTCGAATCTTAAGTGAAAACTTAAATTTTTTTCTCAAAATACGATTTTTCGTTTTTTTGGGGCAAAAGTCCGGTTTTATTTTTTTAGGAATATTTTGAACAAAAAACGAAATCTTATTTTTTGTTGAACCTCTAAGTTAGGTGAAAATTTAAAAACCCAAGATATGCAAAAAAAAATGCGAAAATTCAAGGCGTGCAAAAATTTTTGGGGGAAATCCTTGGCAAGATAGATATTACTACGTATTGGTCTGATACCCCTGGCCCTACGGACGATTGAGTCTCAGTTGTTTTTTTTTGAGTCGTTAGAGTTCCCCAATTCTTCCGCATCCCTTCTCACCCTTCCCCTTAATGCTGCTCGAGAGTGTCGGTCTCGTGTCGAGACTTTTCTCGGTTTTTTGGGTCTCGAAAATCTTCACAATTTTGCGATTTTTTTATAAATTTTGAAAATTTTAAAGTAAACCTAGTATCCAAAATAGTTGGTTAAAAATTATTGTTTACTAAAATCCTGTAATATTTTGATTGAAATAAATTTTTGCAAAAAAAAAATTAAAAAATTCTCGGGGTCGAGTCTCGGTCTCGGGACCAAATCTCGGTCTTGTTTATTGAGTCTTAGGAATTTTGGGTCTCGAGCATCATCGCCTAGCACCGGCTTGACCCTTCGGTATACTCATTTTCGTGTTTCTTTGACAGGATATGGTCGAGGTGAAAGGCGGCGCAAGGAGCCAGTACGTGCTCGGCGAGTTGCTGCCCCACAGTTGGTACCAAGTGCGCATGAGAGCGATGAACCCGCGAGGCAGCACTGCGGCCTCGAGTGCCATCATTGCTGCGCTGGACATTGGTAATAAAAAGATAACAGAACGTTTTTGGATAAAGTTAAGGGGACAAACAAGTTCTTTAAGGGTTAGGGCGAGTGCTGGGTCGTTAAAAAAAGTGGCTAATGTGGCCAGTCTGGCCAAAAAGTTTTTTGTAAAATTTGCTAGCCCGAAAAAACAATTTTTTTGTAGATTTTATTGCCTTTTTGGCTTTTAGGCATAGGTGTACAAGGGGGTCAACCCTACATCTCCCCCTTCCTCACCTTGATCATCAATCGTAGGGTTTTTTGAAAGTCAATCGTACGGGGGAGGGGGGTCAGGGAAAAAGGGAAAAAATCGAAAATAAGAGAGACAAAGGCTAATTTTTCTCCTTATTACAGTAGAATCTCTCTAAAAATTTTCCTTAATCAATAAATTTTTTTCAAAGTCAATCGTTTGTCTTATGAATGATCTTTTTGAAAATTTTTTGAATTTTGTCAATAATGACCTATGACTTCTTCATAAAAAACAGATCTAAAATTTTTGACTTTTTAATCGTAAAAAATGACATTTTCTATAGGAACGAGGCCAAAATGCAAAATTTTCTCAGGCGGCCCCTATCGGGAACGCCGGCACTATACGATTAATTAAAAAAACGACTACATACGATCGATTTTTTACCAAATGTAATTTTTGCGATTTTTTCGAGGCCTCTGACCCCCCCTCAAAAGGGGCGGGTCAACCATACATCTATAGGTCCCCGGCTGACCCCCCCCCTTGTACACGTATGCTTTTATGCGCCCACTATCGTGCTTACTCATTTGTCCAAAGTTATACAATTGTCTCTAAAATCGAAGTTCATCACAAAGCACTTTTGTGATGCTTTTGTTGGTGATCACTAGGGCTCAACATTTTAGGGAATTCCCCTAAGCCAAAATAGGGACCTAATTAGGGAGCAAAAAAGGGCCCAAATAGGGAGAAAATAGGGAGAAAGGTAGCGAAAATAGGCAAAAATCAAGCGAAAATAGGGAAATTTTTTCCCCAAAATATGACCTAAAAATTCAAAAATTTCGTTTAAAAAGAATATTAAGCCTTTTTAAAACCAATTTAGTCATATCTTTAGTCATATCATTTGTGAAAAAAATTTTGAAAAATTTTTAGAAAAAAACTAAAATTTTTCCAATTTTTAGAAAAAAACTAAAATTTTTCCAATTTTTAGAAAAAACTAAAAATTTTCCAAAAAATTTTTGGCAAAACTAAAAATTTTTTCAAAAAATCTAAAAATTTTCGGTATTTATTGCATTTTTGTGAAGAATTTCTTAAAAAATAAGCCAAAATAGGGAGAAAATAGGGAAAAAATGGCGAAATAGGGAAAAATTTAGCCGCGCTTATAGAAATAGGGAAAATAGGGAAAAAAGTCCATCAAAATACGTTTAAATATGTCTAAAAACGCGTTTCTGAGCGTTTCCCTACGATTAAATGTTTTTAAAAAATAGGGAATTCCCTAAAATGTTGAGCCCTAGTGATCACATTTGTTGGTAAAACTATGTTCTTAACCGCTTGACCACAGCCACCCGCACTCCTCTAACGCAAAAAGCATTATATTTGGTGGATCATTCAAAAAATCACTAATAAGTATTTCTCATCGTTCATTAATTTAATTAACTACTTAAAAATTTAATTAATCATATTTAAAATTCGTATGGAATTTAAACAACAATATTTATGGAAAATGGAAAATTTTTGCATTTTGGACAAATGGGTTATTAAGTAGCACCGCCCACTATTAGTAAATTTTGCATTCCTCACTATTCCATCCCTGCTTGTGAAGCTTGAATACGAAATAGTAGAGCTACTCGGGATTCTCAGTCTCAAAAAAAATTTACACTGGATATTTTAGGGTTTTCGAAAAAATTGGAAAAATTTGACCATTTTTCTCTAGGAAGAACTTAAAATCGCAAATTTTCACGGGCGACACAATCAATATTGAAAAATTTAAAAAAAAAGAAACAAGTTTTTAAACTTCTGAAAAAGAATTAAAATTGAAAAATTTCTCCGGCGGTCCCTATCGGGATCAGCGATACCGCCCAATATTGAGAAATTTTGCCAAAATAAACCTTAAGAAAAAAATTTCAAACCTCAAAAAGGGCTAAATCTCATTTTCTCCGGCGCCCCTTTTTTGGGCCGTCGATAACACCTGGTTAATTTTAACATTTTCTTCATATCACCTCCGTATTTTTCCCCGATCCACCCCCCCCCCATACTTTTGTAAAATTTTTCTAACCTCCTTTTTTAATCAATTTTTCATTGACAAATTTTTGTCTCTTATGTGTTTTGCCTTATCTAAGACAACACCTTTTTTCTCTAATTTTGAAAATTAAACTTTTTGTTTTTCTCGTTCTCGAGTCTCATTGTCATTTCTCACTCTCGAATCCATTTCTCGGCCTCGACTCTCGGTAAAATTTAACTCTCGGCCAGCTCTATCAGATAGGTGTCTAAACAACCTTGTTCTCACTTTATTGGAATTAAATTTTGCTTTTAGGCCCTGTTGTGCAGGCACCGCTGCCACCGGTAGGTTTGGGTATTTCGTGGAAGTTAATTTGAAATTTTTCGTTGCTGTAGGATAGAAATTAAGCTTTGCATTTTTTCGACTTAATTCTTTTGTCAGACAATTCATCTCTTTCTCTGCTCCTAAAAAAAGTTTTACTCTCTGGTCCAAGACGACTCGAGGGTCGAAAATTTTTCTGTCAGCATTTTATGTGTAGATTTATTTCTACACATAACCTGCACCAATTGGATAGATCCAAATATATGGGGTTTAAACTAAAAAACATTGATTTTTGCAGCGGTTTATTACCATGAACTATGCCTAAAACAAAATTTTGACCCACAATAGGAATGCATTTAAGTAAAATATAATATTGTCTGCTACAATACTTCGATGGCGCACATGGTTATACGCTAGCTTTCCACGCATTTAATCATGAGTTCAATTCTCGTTTGAGTGAAGCTTTTTGTATGATTTTTTTGTTAACATTCAACACGAAATGAATCAATGTTAATTTAAAAATATGACAAAATTAATCAAAATTATTTATGGGAATGGTTATTTTTCTCTCCACTTTTTTGTTTTGGCTATATCTCATGGCCAATAAACCGCAGCAACATTTTTTTTAGATAAAGCCCCATATACGGGCCTGTCTAATGATACAGGTGTCGTTCATAAACCTCACATGAAATGCCAACAGAAAGATTTTTTATCCTCGAGTCGTTTGAAGAATAAAGTTTGGAAATATTGAAACCAATAAAAAACATAAAATAAGAAAATAATTTTGCAACAAATCCCTTCGGTCTTCTCGGCCTTGGGCCTTTTATACCTCTTCTAATTGGCCCAAATTTAATTTTAAAAATGACCATTGATCCGATTATCCTGCGATTCCTTATCCGCTCCAATTTTCCGCATTTCTCCCATATAGCGGAAGAGAATGGCCAAGGGCAATGCCGACCAGTAGTGAGCTGCCGGCCTTGACCACCGCCGAACCGGACTTTTGACCATCGCCAAATTCCCCGTAAATGCCATTTTTTGACCAAAATTGTCATAAAAATGTCCAATGAATGGGTCAAAAAATGTATTTTTAGCTTTCTCCCCGCAAAATTTTTATTTTCTTCTTTTTCATTCGGACATTTTTATTCACATGACCCCATTTCATTTTTTGCTTCTAATTTATTTGTTGTGAAAAAAGCATCTGACCATCCACAGTAAAAAGCATCTGACCATCCACATTAATGCGGTTAAAATGACAGATTTTCCCATTTTTTTTTAAATACAATGTCTTTTCTCCGTTGTTGCCGGTGAAATTTCTCCGCTTAGCTTTTAAGATTCCAAGAAGAGTCTATCGCTTGCATCCAAATGCAATCTAGAGAAATCATTTATTTGTTATCAAAAAAAAATAGCAAAAGGCTATAGAAGTATTTTAGGTGATTTTTAGGTGAGATTTTGAAAAACTTTAAATCGATAGAATAACCCCGATAATAAGTAAAATCTACCGTCAGATTTGCTTTCGCCCCAGCGGCTCATCCGAATTGGCCCACTATAAAAAAAAAAGTTTTGGCCAAAATACCGCCAATTTGGCCAAAATTTGAAAAATAGCGATATTTTGGCCATAACTATTTTTATGGTGAACCAATTCTGATGAGCTTAGACTTGTTTTATAGCCAAATTAATGCTCTATCTTTTGACACCATAGCCGTTTCTCTATGTTTTGTTTGAACAAAATTACAAGCCTTGGCAATGAAACGACCCAGTCCGTGAAATTATAAATTACATGATCAATCGCCATTATGGAGTGGTGGTTAGTGCTTCATTCTTCTTTTGTGGGACTACTTTTCGTTCCCCCTCTTCTAATATTCATTTTTTGCATTCTATTAATAGCATCTTAAAAATAATTTAAATTTTTTAGATTCTAAATCACACCTAATTGTAAGCGAAGAATAAACTCCAGTATTTACAACAATTAAATTTTTTATTCTAAAAGAATTAATTAATAATTTCAGATAAAAGGACGATAAAGATTGTTTTAGCCATTTTTTTATAGTGGGCCAACCTAAAATGATTAGCCTTACGAACTAATTATTTGTTCTATTTTGTCATTTTTTATTTTTTTTTATCCTATTTGGTTTCTCTAGATTGCATTTGAACCGAGTTCGATTAGCCAAATTTAATAATTTTTGATTTATACATCTTTCAACAACCTTTTATTCATTTATTCATTGGGTTTTTGGTTTTTTCTTATTTTGTTTTGGTGTATGCAGAATAATGGGCCGAAACACCTTTTATTTATTTTTATTTTTTTGCAAAGGTTCTCCACTGATGAGGCCCCCCTTTGCAAAAATTGTTTAAATCTGAAATTTTTTTTGGATTTTTTTTTAATTTTTTGAAATGAAAATTGAACATAATTTTTGTGTATAATCATTTTTTCCTTCATAAAATTGATTTTGTAAAAGATCAAAAATGAATTTTTAAAGAAAATTTTTATATTATATTTCCAAAATTTCGGTTAATATAGAGCATTATTTTTCCTTTTTTGGCATTTTTGTCACCTTTAGTGAATATTGGCGCTTTTAAGACATAAGAATCTGGATCCTACTAGTCCTTAACACGGATACATAAGACCCTGGAAACGTGCAAGTGAATCAAATCTTTTTATTTAACATTATAAATAAATGACATTTTTCATTATTGAAAAAAAAAGAAATTTTGAAAAAAAATCCGGAGTTGTCCCAATGCAGTAGAGAAGCAGAAAACGGAATGTCATAGTTTGTGCTGTAATAAAGTGCATCAATGGTCTCCTCTTTGATGCTGAAAGGGCGAGAAGAAACGAGCAATCTATTGGTCTATTAAGCTCAGAGACGGGCCAAAAAATTCACGGACTAATACATTGAAATTTTTCATAAGCCCTTAAGAATTCCCCTTAAGAAACAAATGATCAACTTTCTTAAGAATGGCCAAACTTTGATTCGCCAATGCAGAATCTTGTTGAAATGCAATCAACTAGAACATAAATTAGGCATGGATCGCAAAAGTCCTTTCTTCCATTTTTCTTTTAAATCCATGAAAAACGAATGTCTTTTTTAGATTAGCTTTTTCTGAACAGGGGTGTTATGATATCCTTTAATATTTGATCAATACCCTTTCGATCACTGGATAAGTTCAAAATTCAGGTTTTTCGAAAGAAAATTGGCTTTTTCTGGCAATCCTTAACAATTGGTGTCCCGAAAATAAAAAATGTTTTTTCCTCTGAAATCATGCACTCTGGGGGTTTTCAGGGGCGCTGAACGCGAATCTGAACTTTGTTTTGTCATTATTTAAAATGTTAGACATGTTTAAGACATCCCTACCCAAGATTACCAAGATTTCCACAAATGACTAAAAATTCCTTTTTTTAGCTTTGAAACATATGATAATGGATCTCTTTGCACTTATTCCGAATTTAATTTCTTCTAAAAATGCCATCCAGTTTCTTCGCGACCGTGGAATTCAAGTTGCCCTCTGGCTGCATGTAAAAAGGAAATGACTGAAGTCAGTAAAGGAAGACGACGAAGGAGTGGAGGAGATGACAAAATGTGGCGTTGCCCCACCCATAAGAACAAAACAATGTCAATTCGGAAAGGTCACCTTACCTTTTTGGATAAAATGATGTAAAAATTTAGAATCGTTTCTGGAAAATTCGAATCTTCCTCCACAGAAATTTGTCCTTTTTACTTATTTGTGGGCCCATGGGATTCCATCTGCATGTCAACAAGCTCTTTGTGATATCAGTGAACCTCATGTTATCAATTGGAACAACTTTATGCGTGACATTTGTTCACAGCAACTTCTCGATCATCCTATTGAATTAGGTGGTCCGGGACAAGTCATACAAATAGGTCATCACTTTCCTTTTTATTTTTATTGGATTCAAAATCATAATATTTAGACGAAAGTCTGATGTCCAAAAGGGTGATGGGACATTTGCGGCCCAAATATTTGCGGCCCAGACTTTTGCGGCCCAAGACTTTTGCGGCCCGGACCTTTGCGGCGCAGCCAAAATTGCGGCCAAAAAAAATAAAATTCAAAAAATTAAAAAAAAATTCTCGAATGATTAGAACAATAAAAAAATAAAAAATTTGGTTATTCACATTAGAAATTAATTGGTTGTTCTCTTAGGTAGTTCATTAATTTTATTATTCTCTGAAAGGTTTATTTCCTTTTGAAGAGTAAGGAACAATTTCAGCAGACCGAAATACCATATTATTTGGACCCCTTGCCCTATCAATGAACAATATTCTTCAAAAAACATTCAAGATCACTTGTCACGAAAGCAAGTTTAAAGAATGGAATTGAATTAATGATGGATAAACATTTGCAATTAATTTTAAAGTGTTAATTTTTTTTACCTTCACTTTATAGGGTTTTTGGAATTTTTGATGTACAAAAGCGAATCGGTATTTTGGAGTTCATTCGATTCCATTTTAGCGCAGATTGCGCGTTATTACCCCGTTTACAATTGATCGATTTTGTTCGATTTTAATATTTTATTCATTTTTTCGTGCCTTACCATTCGTATTTTAGTCACGTTAGCTTTATTAAAGCTTTTTTGAAAATCTTGGTAATCTTGGTTAGGGATGTCTTAAACATGTCTAACATTGTAATATATGACAAAACGGAGTTCAGATTCGCGTTCAGCGCCCCTGAAAACCCTCAGAGTGCATGATTTCAGAGGAAAAAACATTTTTTATTTTCGGGACACCAATTGGTAAGGATTGCCCTTTTTCTTATAAGGAGGTCTTATTCTGGAAAAAATTCGAATGTATATGTCGCGGCTCAATATGGGTTGCGAAAAATTTTAAAATTTTAGTATTTTACTTGAGAAGATTGATCATTTTCCGATCAAATAATATTTCAAAAAATAGAAAAAGGTCAAGCATGGGGGGAAAATATGGCATATATCATAATTGAAAGCTCTGCTCCGAAAACATCTTGAATCCCGGCATCCAAGATCATTGCTATTTAATTACCCCTTTTAATTCATCATTTTCATTCATTTAAATTTGTAAAACATAGAAATGATTTGATAGTTCCTTCTCTTTAAATAAGAATTTAGAAAATAAGAATATAAGTACCGGAACTCTAAATGATTTCGATCAACGCCATATGATGTTGTTTGATCAGTTGCTCTGGACCAAGTTGCTTCGGGCATTGAAAATGGATTTTTACACTCGAGAATGACCTGCCAGAAATTATTCCGCACAGAGGACCTTTATAGCTTTCCTGGATATCTACTTTTTGAGCTATTATGACCAAGACAACCAGTGAATCCGCAACCAATTTTAATTGAGAGCCAGATAATCAGTTTCAATTTTAATCCCGGAAGCGGTATTTATGTAATAAGAATAATTGGACATTTCATGTGCAATAACTTGTAATTCATAAACAAAAATATTTATAATGCAAAAAACAAATGTAAAATAAAGATTGATTGGTTAATTATTTTTTACATTGAAACGTAATGAGAAGCTAAAAAAAGTTAAGCATAGGTGTGCAAGGGGGGGGGGTCTCGATCGTCAATCGTAAGGATTTTTGAAAGTCAATCGTACGGAGCCGGGGGTCGGGGAAAAGGGAGGAAAAATCGAAAAGGGGGGAGTAAAAGGAGGAAATTTTTGACCAATTTTTCTTACGATTGAGTTTAAAATTCCAAAATTTTCTCCGGCGGCCCCTGTCGGGGCCGCCGGCACCCCTTATTATAATAAAAAAATTTCCAAAGTCGATCGTACATCTTACGAATGATCTTTTTTGAAAATTTGATGTCTTGACTTATTAAAAAACACGTCGTCATACGATTGATTTTTCTTTGGAGTTCTTTTTCATCTAAAAAAATGATCAGTTTTCTGAAGGAGCGAGTCCAATATTTCAAAAATTTTCCGTATCACTCCCCGTAAATATATGAAAATTCTTTATAAGGCTGACCAAAAAATTGATCAATTTTTCTTAAGAAATGGCCCAAAATTTCAAAATTTTCTCCGGCCGCCGCTACCCATCCCCTAATAGAGCAAAAATTTGTGATAATAAGCAAAAAAGTGCTCCAAAATTTTTTTTAAATATTACAAATATATAGAAAACAAAAAATTGGGAAATTTGGATGATTTTTTTCTTATTTTTGGCGAATTTTTGGTCGATCGTATCGAAAATGGCCTCTGACCCCCCCCCTAGGGGGGGTCAATCGTACATCGTATGAGTCCCCGGCTGACCACCCCCTTGCACACCTATGAAGTTAAGTATGAACGATAATATTATATTAATATTTATTCATTTGTGAATAAAAATTCAAATAATAACGATCGGAAAAAAATTATTGGTACTGTTTGACTCTGGCATTATTGCCTTTTACCTGGTGTCCTTGGCAAGCAAGTCCGCAAGTATAGGGCGCAGCCTGGCATTATTGCCTTCTACCTGGTGTCCTTGGCAAGCAAGTCCGCAAGTATAGGGCGCAGCCGTTCCCAAAAACTTTGAAAAAAATCGGTCACACAAGGTTATACGGATTGGATTAAAAAGTTAGGTTTGGTACATCGCACAAGCCATCCCACAAAGGTAAAGCCGTCCTCATCCTCCCTGCTGCCGTTTGGGTTACTCCGACTGCCGTCCTTCTTGCTGTCTGCGCGGATGTTCAGCCGATCAACAAACATGATCACTTAAAGGGCGGAAAATTGTAATGGAGTTAAAATGTTTGAGCGTGAAAATTATTTTTTGTAAAATTAATTTGCATCTTCTTTTGATTTTTAATTTACAAAAAAAATTCTAAGTAAAATAACACTAAAAACACCTGGATTATGAACTAAGATCTAAAATCTTTTTTCCCGGATCTGGCCAGGCCCGTATCGAAGGGGAAGGTGGGGAATATCCCCCTGTCGCGAAAATTTTTGGCTTGAGAGAGGGAGTAAGGAGGGAAGAAAAAGGGGGTCAGAGGAAAGGGGTAAATGGGATTCCCCTCTGTACTCCTTCCCTCCCCCTGTGGCAAAATCCTGGATAGCTCTGCCTAGCAAGGACATCAGATGGAAGTTTAAATCCATTCGAAGGAAAATATTTTATTAAGATTTTATTTCGACATGCCAAGAAAATATACATACATGAACAAGGGGGGTCGACCCCCCTGACTTCGT
>LDKF01000669.1:42137-53425 GCA_001026735.1 Rotylenchulus reniformis | reverse complement strand
GATCGATCACATCCCTGGTTCTGATCAGTTTGAGGTCTGATCAATATTTTCTATGGGTTTACCAGCTTAATCAATGAGTTACAAAGGGATACAAAATTCACCAAAAATTAATTGTTATCCCCGTAAAATACCTCAAAATGTTCTACCGATTCCTTGGGTTCCTAGAACTGAAATATCTGGATAAAACCTCTACATAAAATGTCTCCGAAATAGCTAACAAAGAAAGTTGGAAAATATCACCCACATCAATCGAAACAGACACAATAGTCAATCCCTATTTTATCTTTTTATCCTCATCAGTTGCTGCACCTAAACGGTCGCGGGCGCTTCACCATCCGGCGCCAGCCCTTCGCGCACTGGAGTTTCTCCTTTGTGGAGGCGCCACAAATGGAGCTGAAGATCGACTCGCAATTCCAGGTTAGTAGAACCGGGTTTTTTACCCCCGGAACCCAAATTCCAGGGCCACCAACTGCCGCGCCACCTGATCCCGCTGATCGGCTCCGCGTTCCGCAAAATGGTGCAGCTGAAGCATGTGTGGCCCAACTACAAACTGCGCTTCCGGCCCTTCTTCCACAACCCACTGTTCAGCCCCTCACCCAACATCGGTGAGTACGATCGGGGTCAGATTAGACAATTTCCGGGGTCTGATCGGTCTGATCAGCTGATAATTAGGATCCGATCAGTCTGATGATCAACCAATTGCCGGGATCTGATTGATCTGATCAGCTGATAAACAGGAGCCAGGACCGATCAGTCTGATCGCGCGTTTATCCCTCCTCTTTTTAAATGCTAATCAAATTGAATAGTCATTCTTGGGTCCAATCAGATAATATTATTCTGATCAGTTACTATTGAATTTTCAGCCGCCTTTGATCACATTGAGTTGGCCGAAACCGGCCTGGAAGTCACTGTCCTGTCTTCGTCCCGCTTGAACATCGCCGCCTTGATGGGCCAAAGCGGTAGCGTGCCGGACAGGGACAAGCTGTACTGCAAAGTGATGATCGGTTGGTTTGATCGAGGGAAGGGCTGATCGGAAATCGGGGCAATGCGATAGGGTGATCTGATTTTTTACAGGTTGGTTATATGGTAGTGCTCCGGTTCATTTCCGCTGGGATTCTTATATTATTTCACGTTTTTCTCCAGAGAAGCGTCCGTACAGCGTGTACAAGCGGCAGAGCAGCAACACCGCCAAGAATGACGCATCAAAAAGCGGCGTCACTGCTGACGCAGGCAAATTCCGCGAAGCGGCACATATGTTGAGCGTTTTGCTGGCCTTCTCGCGCAAGGGAGTGGAGCCGCTTGGCCTCACCTTCGAGACCAAGGTAATCACCATTTTGCATTTTTTGAGTCTAACTAGCTGATTGGCCAATTTTCATTCATCGGTAATTTTGATCGTCTAGCTTAATGGTCCAACCACCCGGATATCCGAGCAATACGAATGCAATTTGGCAAAAAACCTTATAATTCAGAAGACATGATATGGCCCGAAAATTCTCAATTTTTCCAATTTTGAATAGATAAAAATGGATTAAAAATGCCAACTATTATCCAATTCGAAATCTTGTCCAAAATCCCATTCATGGTTCGAATGAAAATTGGCCCAAAAATACCAAGATCACCTGGTTTATATTGTCCAATATTCACCAGTTTCGAATATGAAATGATCGATGAATGACAAAATTGCTTATTATTTCCAGGACCCGGCGGGCAAGGAGGTGAGCGTCGCGCGCGTGCAGCCGGACTCCAACGCGGCCAAGTGCGGCTTCCGCGTCGGCGACATGCTGGTGGCGGTCAACAACATTCCGGTGCGCAACGAGCGCCAAGCGACGCGGCTGCTGACCGGCACTGCGGGCGATCTGCTGGTGTTGGTGGAGCGCGAGCTGGACCACGAAGAGGACGAAGATGAAAATCCACAAATCAATGACGCAGAGCCGACTAGAATTACCGAGAGCTTGGATGATGATCTTGGTAAGGAGGCCAGCTTGGCAAAATCAGCTTAATAAGACATTGGGTACTTGTCTACCTAACTTGATATCTCCTGTTTCTCCGGAAATCTTAAATATATCAAGCTTGATAAGTCCCTATCAAGTTCTGATGGTAAATCAAGCTGGGTAAACCCATAAGTAATCAAAAAAACTTGATCCGATCTTGATCCGATCATGCTCACATTGTTCAGCTTTTCCTTCCGATTCTTCCACGATGCTTCCACACGACGACAGCACATTGTCCCAAATGGTTCCTCCGCTTCCGGAAGGTTCGCCGATCGAATACCAAGCCAGAGACGAGTCTGGCGAGGAAGCGGATGATATTGAGGCAGAACCACCAATAGTAAAATGTGAGTTCGCCGATCGAACGATCGATATCTCAAAAATATTTTTGGACCAAAGGGCTAACATTTTTAAACAAATCATCATGTCGACATTTGGCCAATATGACACAAAAAAATGGAATTCAACTCACAGAGTCATCACTGTACTTTCGCAATCAAATCGGAACAATTGAATTTGACTAATAAGCATTTGCAAAATTGGCCCGTTGGCATACCATTTATATGTAATTAGCCAAAATTCTCATAAAATTTGACCCTTTCACAGACAAATCTGGACCAGAGGACGGTGTGGAGCTGGTGGTTCTTCCGCGAAGACACCGGAGCGGATCTGCGGAAAGGCCGGTGCCGGATCGGCCAAGCTCATTGCTGAACGTGTCGTCATCCTCCGTTTTGGAAAGCAAAAGGCGGAAGAAAAAGATGAAATTGTTGAGGAGGAAGCGATCGGACAGCTTGCGGCACATCGGAAGCATCAAAAGGCACAGGAAGTTGCGGCGCTCAAGGTAAGAAAATTAGTCAAGATTCCTTAGGGATCTAACTGATCAGTTATCATTGATCAGAGATCAATTATAATAGGATAATTTGATCTTGATCAAGACCAAATTCAGTGATCACACTTAGAACATTGAACGGGAATCAAAGTCCAGCCAGATCCACCCATTCATCTACCAACTTCAACTCTATGTATTTATTTGATCACTGAACAGAGACAATGACCTCCATATAGGGGCCGATTTTGATCAGTGATCAGACCATAGATCACTCTGATCAGTGATCAGTGCCAATTCGCAAGTCCTATCCATGATCATTGAATATTAAGTAAAATTTCCTCCTGATCAATCTCTGATCATTATCTAGTTCCTTTGATGAAATTTTTGTTGAATCAATTGATTAAGGTCAGAGACAGAGTTGCACCGGTTGCGGATACCGGAAGTGCGGGTCGACTCTGTGGAAAAGGATGACACCATCAGCAACAAGTTTCCGGGCGACAACTCTTCCACGACCACAACAGCGACTGATTTACCGGAGGCGGACAAGACGGACTCGTCGAAACATCCAAATGTGTCGAGGAGGGAAAAGTTGCATGTAAGTTAAGTCAGTGACCCGTTGAGCTCAAACTGATCAGACCCTGATCAATAAAGCTAATAGAGCCCAAAATTGATCGGGATCACTTATCAGCAGATGGCTGGAATCCAGCTTAATCAGTACCCTTGATCATTGATTATTTGGTAAAAATGCGCTTAAATATCGAGCGGAAGAACCCTGATAGTTATGGAATTCAAAAGTGACCTGAATTCCTGATCAGTAGGACTCTGAACTGATTAGAATTCTTGATCATTTTATAATTGGGCCAACTAATGGAAACCTTGAACAGTTTGTCCTCCGAATTGTATTGATCAGAACTCTTGATCAGCATGATATGGAGATCAAAACTGATCAGCGGGATCCTGATCCATGGATGATTTTGATTCTAAAAATTTGAAGTCAGAACGTCTACTTAATCGAGATTTGTGTCCATTAAACTGATTAGAACAAGTTAACTAATCTGGTCCAAAAGCTGGATCATTAGTTCTGGAACACCCAAAAAATGATCGGAAATATTGATCACCAAAAAAATTTTTGAGCCAAAAAACTGATCAGAACCCCCTCTTGATCAGGCGAAGGCCAATGAGATGGCACAACGCTGGAGCAAGTCCAGGCTCAACGAGTTCATCTGGAACCGCCGGAAGCCGGCCGAGTTAGCCATCGAGGCGCACGACGGCATGGAAGTGATGGAGATGGAACAGGAACAGCCGCAACACAACCAGCAGCAGCAACTCCTGGAGAAGCCCAAACAACGCAAGGGAGTGGGCCGAAAGAAGTGCGGATTTGGTCTCTGATCATGGAATTTTCACCTAGAATTTAGGGGGAAATTTACCTACAAATTTTTTAGGAGCGGGGAAGGGCCAATTTTCTGAAGTTGAATAGTCCGCGGGAATCCTGTTGGAATTCATCAAAATTCCTGGAACTTTGGACTTTCTTTGTCTGGGACCAATAAATAAGGGAATTGGGATTTTGGGGTTTGGACCTATCGAACCAATTTTTGACATTTTTGGGAAATTGTGCATTAAAAACCTGTTCGAGATTTTGAGGCCAAATTTGGAATTTCGAGAATGGAAACCCGAAATTCTAAGGCCTCTAGGCCATTACCCCACCCTGAAAATGGATCTGGATCATATGATCGTGGATCTTCATGATTAGAATACCTTACTTCACAGGTCCCCGTCGCCGTCAACTTCTGGTGCCAAGCCCAACACTTCCGCCCCAATCGCCAGTCCTTCCACACCGAACAAAGCATCTCCTGATTCGATGTCCACCGGTCCAAAATGCACCAAAACCGTGCGGATGACCAAGGTTTTCCCCGAGCAGAACCTGTAGAACAACCATCTACTTATTTTATGTTTTTAGGACCCCATCTGGGGCCAATCCCTGCACTTTGGACTGCGCAAGGAGTCCCTCTACCTGAACGTGTTGCTGTACGCGACCAACAAGGACGAGGAGCAAGCAGATGAAGATGTCCTTCTCGGATGGGTAAGAAGCTCAGGATTTCACTACTCTGATCACTTTTGAATTCTCGGGTTCTATTTTAAACATCTTGTAGTTACGATTGAACTCACTGACTCAATTCTTCATCGCTTAATTGTGATCAATTTGTTCTGTCGATTGTTCTGTCGATACCGATCATTTTATACGGGAACAAATAGCTCCGAAAAATTTTAAAATCCCCTTTTCCAGACCAGCATCTATGTACCGCGCATCATCGAAGACTGCATGGTTTGTTTTGTGCCAATATTCACCATTCTGGCTATATTCTCCTCTCTTTAGCTGACATTGTCCAATTGTCATCGGGAGCGGTTCCATCTGAAGGGTTCCAAAGAAAGGTAAGGCTTCTTTTCATGGGTTTTCCGATCGCTTTTGATTTTGATCTATCTGGATATCGATCAGTTTCCCGGTACGACCAAACCATGGATCTAATTAATAGGAAATTTTGATCTTGATCACTTTGATCCAAAAAGGATTCTGATCATTATGGCTTTTTGCTAATCTGATCTCCCTTATCCCTCGACCATTTTTCCTCTTCATCTGATCATTTCTTTCCCCATGATCAGTGAGGCATCCGTGGTTGCGGAGTTTGAGGAGCTGAGCCGGCACAACGGGTTCGATGCCCGTCTGTGTTTTGGCGATCTGTTGTTGGGCTTCCGCTTCTTCCCGAATGGGTTGCCCGGCAACATTGGCCCTAGCCATCGTCCGGAATTGTCCAAAAGTGCAACCGCAACCTCGCTGGACGGGGAAGTTGCCCAGAAACCATCCGGAAGTGCACAAACACCGTCGCCGGGGCTTCCGGAGCATCAGTGGACTCCACTAAAACACAAACAAGGTAGTAGGCATAGGCACATGTCGCGCAACTCTGCTCAATAAACGGCATTTCCGCGCAACACTGCGCGATAAAAGCATTACTTTACAACTAAAGACCTGTAATTGTGCGCGATGGTTACCCGTCATTTGCGTCCCAAACGATTTAACTCGGTTCAAACACACGTTAGAGGAACGAGTTTAATGTGANGGCCCCTCTAATTGAAGAGGCCCCTTTTTTGGTGACGAGCCATTTTCTCAAAACCATATATGAATAATTAGTTTTTTTGAACTATATAAATGGGTATTTTAATCAAAACTAAATAATTTTTCAAGAAAAAATAATTTTGAAAGAATTTTTGACGAACCAACAGTGCAGCAAGATAAAACTGTTAAAATTATCATTTTTTTATCTTTTGCTTACATCCTTAAAAAATTATCAGCCTTTGAAAAATAGAAGGGGCCTCTCTAATTGAAGGGGCCTCTCTAATAGAAGGGGCCCCTGGAAGGAGGTTGAAACAATAAAAGGGGCCCCTTCTATTAGAGAGAATACGGTATATGCGCAAAAATTTTCAAAATATGCGCATAAAATATGCACGGAAAAATGCCAAAATATGCACAAAATATGCTTAAAATTTCCAAAATATGCACAAAATATGCGCAAATTTTTTGCAAAATATGACCTAAAAATGCAAAAATTTTCTCTAAAAAGCAATTTTCTTTAGTATTTAAAGTAGTTTTTTGCATATTTAAGCATTTTTAGATTAAAATTAAATTTGATATCTTTTTGCATTTTTGGCCTTTTCATGCCTTTTTGGAGATTTTTTGAAAAACTTGTAATTTCTTAAGAAATTTGGTCATTTTTCTTTGAAAATTATAAATTTAAACATTCTGGAATTTTTCAAAATTGCCAAAAAAATTGAAAAATGTCCGAAAAATTTCAAAAAATGAAAAAAAATTCCCAAAATATGCAAAAATTTCTCAAAAAATGCATATTTTTCTCAAAAAATGCCTAAAATATGCTCAAATATGCGCAAAATATGCGAAATATGCAAATATGCACAAAAAGTCGAAAATATGCAAAAATATGCAGTTAGAAATCCATGCTAGAGCGTTAAAAACATGCTAAAAACATGTTTTACATGATTTTCAGGCCGTTCTGAGTTAGCAAAAAAAATATGCATTTGCATATAAATCCGGACCCTACTTATAGCTAATTCTTTGCTCTATTTTTTAAAGCTAAATTCATTTCTCTTTGCATTTGAAATGAGTTACAACGATTGGGGCGCAAATGTCGCGACACGGTGCGCGATTAGTCGCGTTGTCGCGGCAGTTTTATTTTCCTCGCAACCTTGAGCAACAAAATTCGCAACTTCTCCGCCCATATTGATAATTAAACCATTTAGTAAAACATGTTTCTGCGCAATTTGGTGCCACAAAATCCTTTTTTGCGCAACTTTTTTAGGCTTCCACTTCTTGTGCGGCGTTTGCGGCGGCAAAATCTGGCTGAAATGGGCCAGCCAATGCACCCGATGCCATCTGGTGTGCCACAACAAATGCATGGACCGGTGCCGAGCGGAGCGCGAGTGCAAGCCTGTGGCGACCGGAACCGATGCGACCGCGTTCAACTTCAACGACGACGCGGCATTTGAGGAGTTGGACACCAGCGAGTTGGGTAAGGACGCAAACGAGATGGGATGCCCGATCAGTTTATGGCCAGAATTTATGTTAGAGATCTTATTAAATCAATTGTGGTAGGAGGAAGATCCCAGTCCGATACTGATCAGTTTAACCAGAATCTGGACTTCTGATCTGAGTCCAGCTCTGATTCTAATCATTAGTGATCAGCTATTTAAAGCTTGAAGATCGGACCCTCACAGGCTGATCAAAATTAGGTTCCGAACAAAACTGATCAGAACTTGAGTCCTTGATCCGGTTGTGATCACTCTCAGTCAGTTAGTTCACTGATCCACTACCGCTACAATAAGACCAGCAAAATTTATCCTTCAGCTGATTAACAACCTATGCTCAAACTTTGGATAGATCAATTCAGCATCCGTCATTTTGATCCATTCCAGTGAGCATGTCGTCCGCTGCGGACACCATAACCTCCAATACGGTTGACGCTGAGCGAAACGGGACCAGCACAACCGATGAAGGACAACCACTACAAGTTCCAACGAGTCCGACCAGTACAGCAAATCCAATAGCAACAACAACAGCAGCCGGTTGCCGGAGACGGCGCATTGCGGAGAAGTTGCAGACGCTGAAGAACGTCGCGCAAGGCTACTCCCGGACCCGGAAGGGTGTAGCGCAACAACCAACAACGAAGGGATCGGAGGAGGGCGGAGGATCAGGTTGTGTTTTAGATGGGTAGCATCTTCATGGCCTAACATATAATTTTCAGCAACTCCGGAGTCTCCCCGATCTCCGTTGTCGGTGGAGGACCAACAGCCCCGGCCAATGGTCACCATTGCGGAAGTGCTGGAGCGGGGACTTCTAGACGGCCTGGAAGGGTTTGGTTCATCTCCGGACGCCGCCAATTTCGGAGACCTGCAGTTCGAACCCGGTAGAACTACGAATCGAATTTTTGAAATTTGGGTCTGAACTTGTTGAAATTTGACAGGCAATGCCTACAATCCCCAAGTGGTGGAGCAGGCCAAGAACCGGGGTCAACACCTGTTCGAATGGTGTGATCAGGTGGATGAGCGGCGCAGGCTGATCAACGCCCAGGTTGGACATATTGCGATCGGATAAGGGATATCCCCGGAAGGATCTGATCAGAGTTGGGATGATCTGATCGGCATTATTTCCAGATCGATCGGGTGCAGGCGGTGATCGAGCAGGTCACGCGTCAGCGACGCGCACTCACCAACAAGTCCGGCGAGGTGTTTGAGCGCAGCGAGGACCGCCTGCAGGCGCTCGCATTCATCATGATGCTCTACTGCTACGCGCTGACTGTACGCTTTTGATCGAAATCATTTCGAGTTTTAGACTTTCCATTCTTTGGCTTCTATTTTTTTGATTTCCGGAAACTTGATATTTCATCCGCTTCACAGGATTGCAACGACAAGGAGGAGGCCGCAACGCGGAAGGCCAAAGCGTCAACAATCGCGGCATCATCTGCGGAGGAGTCCAAATCCGGCACGGAAACGCAACCCAGCGAAACGGGACATGATCAATGTGAATAGGCTGAATGTATACATATTGTATATGCACTAATGCAATCACTTCAAATAAAGAACCGTTGGTTTCGCATTTAAAAATGGTGTTTTCAAATAAAAAAGAAAAGAAATATCCCTGGCCAGATCCAAATTCTCCTCCACTGCTGCTCGCCAGCCTTCTCTAACGATGCGGACAATCCGCCACCAAATGTTCTGCCGATTGACACACATAACACAGTTTCACATCTCGGTCTTGCTGGCACGGCATGCGCATGCATTTGGCAGCTTTGTGGTGGCCGAATTGGCCACAGTTGTAGCATCTTAGGGGGAGGGGGGGAGGTTGATTTCCGCCTTCTCAACAGATGGGCCAACTCGCACAGGGGTCAAAAAGAGCGTGGTATGAAGTACGAGTGCGACCAACATGCAATTTTCCGACCAATATTCTCAACTAGGGTTAAGCGGAACCGGAATCAATCCGGAACTTTTGGTCTCCTCGGAACCATAGTTGCGATTTTTCTCGTTCCGGTTTTTGCCAAAAGTTCCGATTCCGCTTTACCCTATCTCTGCGTTCCTCACCGAATAATACCCTTGGTCGTCATCCCCTTGCGCTTGCCCATCGACGGATGATGGATCCGGTGCCCGAGCATGGGCTGGCCGCCCTCCAGGACGCACACATTCCTTGCCTCTAGTCCGTGTCTGCTAACCCGCAAACTGAACTCCACTTGCGCGCCCTCGTCCAACGAACGGAAACCGGCCATTTGAAGTTTGGACTGGTGAACAATCACATCGTCCCCGTGCTGGTTGGCCTCTTCCGCGTCCGGCACGACGAACCCGAGGGTTGCCTCTTCCACATCGGGCACGATGAACCCGAAGCCTTTGGCCACATTGTACCACTTGCACACCTTTTTGAGTTTGGAATTGTTTTTTGCCCCCTTCCCCCACCCGGATAAACAGGACCATTTTTCGAGGGTAAACGGCAACATTTTTTCGAGCTGCAATTTACCCCGTATGCTATAAACAGGTAAACTCGTGGCCATGAAAAATGTTCCAATTTAAACTACATTTTGAAGCGATTGGATATTTTTTCTGGAAGTTGATAGGGGGTCAGCTCCATAAAACCCAGCTCAGCTAGAACCCAGAAACATCCCTTCATTCAAAAACTTTTTTTTAGACATTGCTAGGCCAAAACTATAAAAAGCAAAAAAGTGTAGAATTTTAAGACCCCACTTTTGGCCTTTTTGGTTCTTCGAATTTCCCTGAAAAATTTTGAAATTTTTAAAATTTTCAAAAAAAGATGCAAAAAATCAAATTTTTTGAAAATTTCAAAAATTTCCAGGGAAATTCGAAAAACCAAAAAGGCCAAAAGTGGGGCCTTAAAATTCTACACCTTTTTCCCGTTCGAATTGATCCGTCTAAAGAAAAATTATGGCCAAAATACTGTAAATTGGCCAAATTCATTAGTATTTGGCAATAACTTCTGTCGGGTAACCACTACACCGGTGCCGTTTACCCGGGTAAATAGCACCTTTTTTTAGTAGCATAAGGGCCGGAGGGAGTGCATTTTGCTCGAAAGTTCGATCATTCGCTCGAAACTCGAATGCCGTCAGCCCCGTCAACTTTTCTAAAAGTTTGCTTGCCGTTCTCACTCACCCCGGTCCATCTCTGCCCCTCGTATGCTTTGTATCGCTCAAAATCCGCCTCCGTGGGCTCCCGCCGGTAGAGCTCGGGCAATGCTCTGGCCAGTTCCCTCACATCCTCCAGTCCTTTGCCTCCTGCTGCTGCTGCCGATGTGCCTTCCTCCCCTCCGCTCGCCATTTCCGTTTTTTTTCGACTGAAAAGTCGAAAAAAGTTCAAAAACCGAAACTTCAGTGGCTGATGAGTGATGACTAGGGTTGCCAAAAATATGGATAAAAAATCGCAAAATATGCCCTTGCGGATCCGAACGCGGATCGTCCAGCCGGACGGAAAACGGAGTTATCCATTGTAACCACTAATCAAATATTTTGCGTACGCGGACGAAATATCAAATAGGTATTTTGGTATCATCCGCGTCCGCATTCCGCAAAATTTTTAGTCATTTAACCACTTTTTCGGCGTCCGAAATTGCATCCGCGCTGGTCCACGTCCGTGTCCGTCAAGGATTACGGGCACATTGTAACCGTAGTGTACGGGCCCCCAAGTGGGCAAAAAGGTGCTGGGTCTTTAAAAAAAATCGCCAATGTGGCCAGTCTGGCCGAAAACTTTTTTGTTAGACTTGTTAGACAAAAAGTATAAAAGGCAAAGTTGTGCAGAATTTTACGCTGATTCGAATGGTATAAAAAATTTTCCGAAATTCGAACAAAAAGTTCGAAATTTTCCCGAAATATCGAAAAATACAGTCTTTAGGGGATATTTCGAACTTTTTG
>LDKF01000669.1:20437-38544 GCA_001026735.1 Rotylenchulus reniformis | reverse complement strand
CAAAGGTCTGAAAAATTTGAGGTTGTTTTCCCTTTCGATAGGAATTTCGACATCGCCGTTCGCCAAAATTCAACAAGTCCGTGTCGTCAGAATCAATTTGCTGATTTCATCACTTTTCTTCAAGCAATCCATCGATTTCTTGTGTCATTGCTGAGTGTCTAGGCGACATTCAGCAATTCAACAAAGACACACGCTCTTGCCCCCTGTCTAGGCGACAGAGAGAGATTTGCTAGGTGCAAACAGGGCATAAAGAGCGCGGCATTGATCAACTTGATCCAAAGATGGAGGATCAAATGAAGCAATTGATGGCGGTGATAAAGCAACAGGGCGCTGCTATTCAGCAACTGATGCAGCAGCAAAGTGGCCAGAGCATAAATGCGGAATTGGCCAGCGCTGCGACCCTCGCATCATCACTCGACGCTCGTATTGGAAAATTCGCATACGACCCTGACAGCGGCTTAACATTCGAACATTGGTACAAGCGGTATGGCAAGTACATCGAAGAAGATGGAAAGGACCTGGAGGATGCGACCAAAGTCCGCTTGCTGGTCGGGAAGCTGAACGATCCTGAGTACGCGCGATTCGCGGATAGCATCTTACCGAAGGTGCCAGACGAACTCAATTTAAAGGACGTCGTCAAGCGACTCAAATCGCTTTTCGGAGATTCGCGATCACTTTTCGTTCGCCGATTTGAGTGCTTCAGACTGAAACAAACAGCCGGACAGGAAGTCGCTGAATTTATTTCCAAGGTCAATGCCGCGTGCGAGAATGCGGATTTGGAGTTGTCGAAGGAAACGCTGAAATGCCTGATCATGGTCGCTGGAATGCAGGACGAGCACCATGATTTGCGGCAGCGATGCTTGCAGTTGCTGGAGGAGTCGCGAAAGAGAAATGAAGATATGACGCTGGAGAAGCTGGGTGAAGAGTGCCGGGCGTTCATGCTGATTCGGGACAGTGCAAAATCGCTTGCACAGCCCAACAAAGCCCATTTGGAGGCAAATGCAGTCCGGGCACACCCCCAGCAGTGGAAGGAACGGCGAGGGAAGGGCAAGAGACCAACCAAAACAGAACCGAAGGACAATGAGTCGGTCCGAAGTGATTCATCCGATGAAGAATGTGCCGCATGTGGACGAGCTGGACACACCATTCGGAGATGTAGGCATCGATATTCAACATGCTACAGGTGTCAGCAGAAGGGCCATCTAGCAAACATGTGCAAGGAACCGCAAGAAAAGGCCAAGACGGCGAAGCAGAAATCTTCGCGGGCCGTGGACACGGTTGAAGTGGATGCACATTGCTTGGCAGCGGACATAGGAAATACGGATTGGTGGACATTGACGGTCACCATAAATGGCATATCAGTCAACATGAAGGTTGATACTGGTGCGCAAGTTGCTGTTTTGAGTTCGGAGACATGGGACAGACTCATGAGACCGAAGCTGATGCATCCGGAAGTGGACATCAAGGATTGTAACGGCAAGCGCATGAAAATTCGGGGCAAAATGGAGTGCTTTGTGAAAGTTGGGGAACAATCGCCCAAGAAGCTCGTGGCTTATGTGAGCGAGGGAATTTGCCATGATTTGCTTGGCATCCCATGGATTCGGGTATTGAATGTTCTCCCTGGAATGGATTGGGAAGACGCACACTCCGAAGGAAGCCCGGAACAAATCGATTCTGCGAAATTTCATGGAAGCCGTGTGGATTCAGCATCAGAATTGGGCAAGTGTGACAGAAAATCAGGTCCGGAAATTTTCCGCGCCGACGATTCGGTCCAGGTGCTGAACTTCCGCCAGGGGCGAGTGCATTGGCTGGAAGGGACGGTCATCCGGCGGATAGGTAAGTCTTTCAGGTACCAAGTGCGCGTACCGGCGCTGAAGGCAGTGATCACGCGGAAGGCCAACCTGATGCGGCGTCCATGGTCAAAGGGGCCAGACCGCCAGTCCCGCCATCGTTCGGAGTCATCCGACGATTCACATTCAACTAATTTTGCCCGAATTGGACAGTGGCACCCGAACCGCATGGACCATGATGAACGGTGTCCCCGTGGAAGGAAGTCAATTTGAAAAGGGAGATGTTGGGTATTGGGTTAGGATTTGAATTGGTTTCAAAACGATTGTTTTCTGGCGCCAATTCCCCCATTTGAATTATGACATTTCCCTAACCGCTTCGCATATAAATTCCTTTCCCTTTTCCATATTTGTCACTTCCCATTCATTCCTTAAATTGGACATTTATTCCGACAATAAACATTTATTTGTTCTATTCAATTATTTGGAAATATTTTCGTTATTCGAAATATATTATTTATTTTATTCTGCTTGTTGGTATTTGGCTTTGAGAGCAAATACACAACATTTTGATCTGACTGTGTGAGTATGATCATCCGGCTTTTAAATTTCGGCCAATCAAGACCGAAAGACCAATCAAGACCGAGACCAGGGATGTGAAATCGAGACCAAGACCTGGTCTTGATTTTGGTCACGGGCCATGGTCTTGGTCACGATTTTTCGAAAATTCCTACGTGTTTTTAATATGTGACTACGTTATATTATACGTATCAACCTGATTACTGGTACGTGACACTGGTGCGTGATTTCTCAACATTTTGAACTCTACCAAATTTAGCTTGGCCGAACTTTGGCTTTTTGGCTGTATGGCCGAATTCTGGGTTGGAATCTAGAGAAATGATCTTATTGTCAAAAGATTGAGCAAAAAATTAGCTACAAAATACATATGCTAAGTCCCTTCAAAAATTCTCGAGTGAAGCACAGAAATGCAAAAAATGGGTTTTCTGTAGAAAAATCCGGGAGGAGTAAAAGAAATATTACCGGTTTAAATCAACGTTGTTCAAAAAATTATGTATACTTTTTCAATAGTCGCATACAATTTGCCGATTTCCAAAAAGGCATAATGAATTTTGGGATTAATAATTCAGATATCATTTGTTCAAAAAAAAATTAAAAAGCCGCAAAAAATTTGGTCGGATTACGCTTCATGGGGGAACGGAACCCGCTTGGTTGTTGGTTGGCGATTGGAAGACTCGAGTGGGCGGCCTTTCATCCCTCCAAGATGAATTCGAGTCGAGTGTGCGGCCGCGGAAGCGCCGTGCCTCGTTGGAAGCGCAGTGCCCCATTGCCCGTGCTAGCACAATACTTGGGCTGACTCGCTCCTGGCACGGGCAGGAACCGCTCCATCGCACTCGCTCGCCGCGTGCACGCTCCCCTCCACTACATCCGACGCGAGTGGTGCAGTGGAGAGTCCGCTTATATAACGGGAGTTAATCTACGCAGGAATTATTGGCTAGGTTGCAGACGGCACCCAGAGAAATGGCTCTGCTCCTGAACTTCCTATTTCTACACTGTTTTCTCTACATGCTCTCCTTTCTACGCACTCTTTCTCTTGCTGGGTTGTTCGCTGGTTTGCAGCAGATGACACCAGAGATACGGCACTGCACCTGTACTTCTCGTTTTTGCACTGCTTTCTCTACTCGCCCTCCTTACTATTACGCTCTCTCTCTCGCTCTCTCGCTTGGTTGCAGAACTCACCGGAGAAACCGTACTTCTCCATTTTTAGGCTGCTTTCTCTGCGTGCTCTCATTGGCACCCACTCTCTGTCCCGCCGGGTTGTTCACTGTCTTCTGCCTTTTCTCTTCTCTCCTCCCCTCTTTTCCCCAACCAAAATTTTTTAAAGTTTTAGCTTGAAAATTGGACCATTTATTAAAAATTTGAGCCATTTTGAATTAAATCTAAAAACTAAAAATTTTCAAAGCCTCAATTTTCAACGAAAAATTTTTACTAGCGAAAAATTTCGTAGGTTGAATTTTTGCCGCATTTAAATTTTCGTCTACCTAACCTATTTTCTAATTATATTTGAAAGTTGTAATTACTACAATTTTTTCGAGAATCTAAAAAATCCTGCTAAAAATGAGCAAAATTTTTTGTTTTTTTTAATTTTAAAAAGGAATATTATTTGTTAAATTAAAAAATTTTGTAAAAAATTTTAATTTTTGGCTTAAAAAGCTGGTTCCGACGGTTCCGGTCAAAAATCTGGTTCCGGATTCCGGTTTCGCAAAAAGTTCCGGTTCCACTTGACCCTAGTTCGGATGGGCCGCAACGGTTGCGGGCCACGGTGCTAGGTCTTTAAAAAAAAGGCCCAATGTGGGCGTTAAAAAAAAGGGCCCAATGCGGCCAGTCTGGCCGAAAACTTTTTTGTTAGACTTGTTAGACAAAAAGTATAAAAGGCAAAATTGTTCAGAATTTTACGCTGATTCGAATGGTATAAAAAATTTTCCGAAATTCGAACAAAAAGTTCGAAATATCCCCTAAAAACTCTAATTTTCGGTATTTCGGGAAAATTTCGAACTTTTTGTTCGAATTTCGGAAAAATTTTTATACCATTCGAATCAGCGTAAAATTCTGAACAATTTTGCCTTTTATACTTTTTGTCTAACAAGTCTAACAAAAAAGTTTTCGGTCAGACAGACTGGCCGCATTGGGCCCTTTTTTTAACGCCCACATTGGGCCTTTTTTTAAAGACCCAGCACCGGGGCCACCACATCCCCTCCACCTGATAATGGTAGGCGCTGCCCCAGAATTCGGCCATACAGCCAAAAAGGATACAGCCAAAATTCGGCCAACCAGCGAAAACCCCAAATCCTATAATTTCATCCAACCCGTGAATTCGTTGTTGCTTGTTGCGCAGCGCCCTTCTGGGTCCGGGAGTAGCCTTGCGCGACGTTCTTCAGCGTCTGCAACTTCTCCGCCATGCGCCGTCTCCGGCAACCGGATGTTGTTGTTGCGACTGGATTTGCTGAACTGCTCGGTGTCGTTGGTAGTTGCTGTCCTTCATCGGTTGTGCTGGTCCCGTTTCGCTCACCGTCAACCGTTGTTGAGGTTGTGGTGTAGGCAGCGGACGAGATGCTCACTGGAATTGATCAGATAACACAGACAGAACATCCAGGATCAGATGATCATTTGATCAGAATTGATCAGATGATCATTGATCTATTTGATCAGAATATCCAAATCTTTATAGACAGAAGGACCAATTTTGCTGATCAGGAAGCTAATAATAAACCAGGTGATCATATCAGCAGATATCCAATTTTTTGTTCATAATTCATAACTAATCCGAATCGCCCTAACCATTACGAATTATTCCCTGGTTATAATTGATCAGAATCGGATCGCGGGAACATTTTGTGTTGGGTATTGGGTTAGGATTTGAATTGGTTTCAAAACGATTGTTTTCTGGCGCCAATTCCCCCATTTGAATTATGACATTTCCCTAACCGCTTCGCATATAAATTCCTTTCCCTTTTCCATATTTGTCACTTCCCATTCATTCCTTAAATTGGACATTTATTCCGACAATAAACATTTATTTGTTCTATTCAATTATTTGGAAATATTTTCGTTATTCGAAATATATTATTTATTTTATTCTGCTTGTTGGTATTTGGCTTTGAGAGCAAATACACAACAAATTTGGCGCAGTCAGCAACGGGATTTCAGGAGGACTGTCGACAAATTGGACATTCGACAAAGGTCTGAAAAATTTGAGGTTGTTTTCCCTTTCGATAGGAATTTCGACATCGCCGTTCGCCAAAATTCAACAAGTCCGTGTCGTCAGAATCAATTTGCTGATTTCATCACTTTTCTTCAAGCAATCCATCGATTTCTTGTGTCATTGCTGAGTGTCTAGGCGACATTCAGCAATTCAACAAAGACACACGCTCTTGCCCCCTGTCTAGGCGACAGAGAGAGATTTGCTAGGTGCAAACAGGGCATAAAGAGCGCGGCATTGATCAACTTGATCCAAAGATGGAGGATCAAATGAAGCAATTGATGGCGGTGATAAAGCAACAGGGCGCTGCTATTCAGCAACTGATGCAGCAGCAAAGTGGCCAGAGCATAAATGCGGAATTGGCCAGCGCTGCGACCCTCGCATCATCACTCGACGCTCGTATTGGAAAATTCGCATACGACCCTGACAGCGGCTTAACATTCGAACATTGGTACAAGCGGTATGGCAAGTACATCGAAGAAGATGGAAAGGACCTGGAGGATGCGACCAAAGTCCGCTTGCTGGTCGGGAAGCTGAACGATCCTGAGTACGCGCGATTCGCGGATAGCATCTTACCGAAGGTGCCAGACGAACTCAATTTAAAGGACGTCGTCAAGCGACTCAAATCGCTTTTCGGAGATTCGCGATCACTTTTCGTTCGCCGATTTGAGTGCTTCAGACTGAAACAAACAGCCGGACAGGAAGTCGCTGAATTTATTTCCAAGGTCAATGCCGCGTGCGAGAATGCGGATTTGGAGTTGTCGAAGGAAACGCTGAAATGCCTGATCATGGTCGCTGGAATGCAGGACGAGCACCATGATTTGCGGCAGCGATGCTTGCAGTTGCTGGAGGAGTCGCGAAAGAGAAATGAAGATATGACGCTGGAGAAGCTGGGTGAAGAGTGCCGGGCGTTCATGCTGATTCGGGACAGTGCAAAATCGCTTGCACAGCCCAACAAAGCCCATTTGGAGGCAAATGCAGTCCGGGCACACCCCCAGCAGTGGAAGGAACGGCGAGGGAAGGGCAAGAGACCAACCAAAACAGAACCGAAGGACAATGAGTCGGTCCGAAGTGATTCATCCGATGAAGAATGTGCCGCATGTGGACGAGCTGGACACACCATTCGGAGATGTAGGCATCGATATTCAACATGCTACAGGTGTCAGCAGAAGGGCCATCTAGCAAACATGTGCAAGGAACCGCAAGAAAAGGCCAAGACGGCGAAGCAGAAATCTTCGCGGGCCGTGGACACGGTTGAAGTGGATGCACATTGCTTGGCAGCGGACATAGGAAATACGGATTGGTGGACATTGACGGTCACCATAAATGGCATATCAGTCAACATGAAGGTTGATACTGGTGCGCAAGTTGCTGTTTTGAGTTCGGAGACATGGGACAGACTCATGAGACCGAAGCTGATGCATCCGGAAGTGGACATCAAGGATTGTAACGGCAAGCGCATGAAAATTCGGGGCAAAATGGAGTGCTTTGTGAAAGTTGGGGAACAATCGCCCAAGAAGCTCGTGGCTTATGTGAGCGAGGGAATTTGCCATGATTTGCTTGGCATCCCATGGATTCGGGTATTGAATGTTCTCCCTGGAATGGATTGGGAAGACGCACACTCCGAAGGAAGCCCGGAACAAATCGATTCTGCGAAATTTCATGGAAGCCGTGTGGATTCAGCATCAGAATTGGGCAAGTGTGACAGAAAATCAGGTCCGGAAATTTTCCGCGCCGACGATTCGGTCCAGGTGCTGAACTTCCGCCAGGGGCGAGTGCATTGGCTGGAAGGGACGGTCATCCGGCGGATAGGTAAGTCTTTCAGGTACCAAGTGCGCGTACCGGCGCTGAAGGCAGTGATCACGCGGAAGGCCAACCTGATGCGGCGTCCATGGTCAAAGGGGCCAGACCGCCAGTCCCGCCATCGTTCGGAGTCATCCGACGATTCACATTCAACTAATTTTGCCCGAATTGGACAGTGGCACCCGAACCGCATGGACCATGATGAACGGTGTCCCCGTGGAAGGAAGTCAATTTGAAAAGGGAGATGTTGGGTATTGGGTTAGGATTTGAATTGGTTTCAAAACGATTGTTTTCTGGCGCCAATTCCCCCATTTGAATTATGACATTTCCCTAACCGCTTCGCATATAAATTCCTTTCCCTTTTCCATATTTGTCACTTCCCATTCATTCCTTAAATTGGACATTTATTCCGACAATAAACATTTATTTGTTCTATTCAATTATTTGGAAATATTTTCGTTATTCGAAATATATTATTTATTTTATTCTGCTTGTTGGTATTTGGCTTTGAGAGCAAATACACAACATTTTGATCTGACTGTGTGAGTATGATCATCCGGCTTTTAAATTTCGGCCAATCAAGACCGAAAGACCAATCAAGACCGAGACCAGGGATGTGAAATCGAGACCAAGACCTGGTCTTGATTTTGGTCACGGGCCATGGTCTTGGTCACGATTTTTCGAAAATTCCTACGTGTTTTTAATATGTGACTACGTTATATTATACGTATCAACCTGATTACTGGTACGTGACACTGGTGCGTGATTTCTCAACATTTTGAACTCTACCAAATTTAGCTTGGCCGAACTTTGGCTTTTTGGCTGTATGGCCGAATTCTGGGTTGGAATCTAGAGAAATGATCTTATTGTCAAAAGATTGAGCAAAAAATTAGCTACAAAATACATATGCTAAGTCCCTTCAAAAATTCTCGAGTGAAGCACAGAAATGCAAAAAATGGGTTTTCTGTAGAAAAATCCGGGAGGAGTAAAAGAAATATTACCGGTTTAAATCAACGTTGTTCAAAAAATTATGTATACTTTTTCAATAGTCGCATACAATTTGCCGATTTCCAAAAAGGCATAATGAATTTTGGGATTAATAATTCAGATATCATTTGTTCAAAAAAAAATTAAAAAGCCGCAAAAAATTTGGTCGGATTACGCTTCATGNCCAATCAAGACCGAAAGACCAATCAAGACCGAGACCAGGGATGTGAAATCGAGACCAAGACCTGGTCTTGATTTTGGTCACGGGCCATGGTCTTGGTCACGATTTTTCGAAAATTCCTACGTGTTTTTAATATGTGACTACGTTATATTATACGTATCAACCTGATTACTGGTACGTGACACTGGTGCGTGATTTCTCAACATTTTGAACTCTACCAAATTTAGCTTGGCCGAACTTTGGCTTTTTGGCTGTATGGCCGAATTCTGGGTTGGAATCTAGAGAAATGATCTTATTGTCAAAAGATTGAGCAAAAAATTAGCTACAAAATACATATGCTAAGTCCCTTCAAAAATTCTCGAGTGAAGCACAGAAATGCAAAAAATGGGTTTTCTGTAGAAAAATCCGGGAGGAGTAAAAGAAATATTACCGGTTTAAATCAACGTTGTTCAAAAAATTATGTATACTTTTTCAATAGTCGCATACAATTTGCCGATTTCCAAAAAGGCATAATGAATTTTGGGATTAATAATTCAGATATCATTTGTTCAAAAAAAAATTAAAAAGCCGCAAAAAATTTGGTCGGATTACGCTTCATGGGGGAACGGAACCCGCTTGGTTGTTGGTTGGCGATTGGAAGACTCGAGTGGGCGGCCTTTCATCCCTCCAAGATGAATTCGAGTCGAGTGTGCGGCCGCGGAAGCGCCGTGCCTCGTTGGAAGCGCAGTGCCCCATTGCCCGTGCTAGCACAATACTTGGGCTGACTCGCTCCTGGCACGGGCAGGAACCGCTCCATCGCACTCGCTCGCCGCGTGCACGCTCCCCTCCACTACATCCGACGCGAGTGGTGCAGTGGAGAGTCCGCTTATATAACGGGAGTTAATCTACGCAGGAATTATTGGCTAGGTTGCAGACGGCACCCAGAGAAATGGCTCTGCTCCTGAACTTCCTATTTCTACACTGTTTTCTCTACATGCTCTCCTTTCTACGCACTCTTTCTCTTGCTGGGTTGTTCGCTGGTTTGCAGATGACACCAGAGATACGGCACTGCACCTGTACTTCTCGTTTTTGCACTGCTTTCTCTACTCGCCCTCCTTACTATTACGCTCTCTCTCTCGCTCTCTCGCTTGGTTGCAGAACTCACCGGAGAAACCGTACTTCCCCATTTTTAGGCTGCTTTCTCTGCGTGCTCTCATTGGCACCCACTCTCTGTCCCGCCGGGTTGTTCACTGTCTTCTTCAGATCAGAGAACGGTGCTAAGGCATTAAAAAAACAACAGACAACTCTGTTGTCGCCGGACAACAGAGCACGCCGCCACAGTCGCCGGACAAAAAATAGAACATACAAATCTGCGCGTTTTATACTTTTGGCCTAATAAGTTTTAAGCCAAGAATTTACATCGACTTTGCTTTGGTATGAATTCGATTAGGTTCCGAACAAAACTGATCAAACTGGATCCTTGATCCGATTCTGATCAATCTGAGTGAGTGAGTTCACTGATCTGCTGCCACTACAATAAGACCACCAAGATTCGTCCTTCTGCAGATTAACAATCTATGCTAAATCTTGGCTTGATCATCATTCTGTATGTTCTGTTTTCGGCATCCGTCATTTTGATCCATTTCAGTAAGCATCATCCGCTGCGGACACCACAACCTCCACCACGGTTGACGGTGATCGCCCAACCGATGATGGACAACCGCGACATGCTCCAACGACTCCGAGCAGTTCGACAATGCAATAGCAACAACAACAACATCCGGTTGCCGGAGGCGGCGCATTGCGGAGAAGTTGCAGACGCTGAAGAACGTCGCGCAAGGCTATTCCCGGACCCGGAAGGGTGTAGCGCAACAACCGACAACGAAGGGATCGGAAGATGGCGGCGGATCAGGTTGCGTTTTAGATGGGTTGTACTTATATGGCCTAATATGTATAGAATTTTCAGCAACTCCGGAGTCGCCGCACTCTCCGCTGTCGACGGAGGATCAACAGCCCCGGGCGATGGGTTTGGTTCATCTCCGGAGGCCACCAACTTCGGAGACCTGCAGTTCGAACCCGGTAGAATTAAGGGTTGAATTTTTGAAATTTAGGTCTGAACTTGTTGAAATTTGACAGGAAATGCCTACAATCCTCAAGTGGTGGAGCAAGCCAAGAACCGGGGCCAACACCTGTTCGAATGGTGTGATCAGGTGGACGAGCGGCGCAAACTGATCAATGCCCAGGTTGGACATATTGCGATCGGATCTGGGATATCCCCGGAAGGATCAGATCAGATTTGGGATGATCTGTTCGGCATTATTTCCAGATCGATCGGGTGCAGGCGGTGATCGAGCAGGTCACGCGTCAGCGACGCGCACTCACCAACAAGTCCGGCGAGGTGTTTGAGCGCAGCGAGGACCGCCTGCAGGCGCTCGCATTCATCATGATGCTCTACTGCTACGCGCTGACCGTAAGACTTTCGTGTCGAAACCATTTCAGATTGATTAGTTTCATTTTTTGATTTCCGGAAAATTGATTTCATCCGCTTCACAGGATTGCAACGACAAGGAGGAGGCCGCGACGCGGAAGGCCAAAGCGTCAACCACCGCGGCATCCGCGGAGGAGTCCAAATCCGGCACGGAAACCCAACCCAGCGAAACGGGACACTGATCAATGTGAATAGGCTGAATGTATACATATTGTATATGCACTAATGCAATCACTTCCAATAAAGAACCGTTGGTTTCGCATTTGAAATTGGCTCAATTATATAGACAATTCGCTTCAAAAAACGATACGCGGTTTATCGAGACGGACCGCCTGTCAGCCGGTGGTTATAGTAGCCTCCGGCGGGATGTCTCCGGTGGTTCGATGTTTTCTTCCGCGGAGGCGGATGAACTTCCACTTCTTCCGCTTCCTCCTTCCCTTCTGCATCTTCCGCTTTCCCTTCCGCTTCCTCCTTCCGCGCCGTTTCTTCCGCTTCCATCTCCACTTCCGGTCGTCCCCACAAGTGGTGTTGTGCCGTGCCGTATTGGCGCGATGTGGCATTGCTTCCGGCCACAGTGGCGGCGGCGGTGGTTGCTTCAGGCTCTTCGGAAGCGGCAAATCCGGGCACCCGGATGTGCGACACTCCGCAATCCGACGCGCAATACATGGACGGCATTCCTGAGCGGGTTTCGAATGATGGGTTCATCTCCATCAGAGTAAGTCTTACCCGGCTCTCCGGACTGTCCCGGCTCCCCTGGCTCTCCGGCACGTCCGGGTTGTCCCGCATCTCCAGGCGCGCCCTGTTCTCCCATCGTGCCGGGCTTCCCCATGGCCATGCTTCGTCTGAATACCATTTCAGGGTTACCGTAATACCTTTGCGCCATTCCCACCTTCCGGCCAGTCCGGGCGCGCCGAGCATCCCCGCGGGTCCCGGCATGCCCTTGGGGCCGGGTATGCCGATGCCGGCCACCACCTGGTCCCCGGGCGGTCCGGCATGGCCCGGCACGCCTTTGGCTCCCGCCGGCCCTTCCGGACCGCGACCGCCTTCCGGTCCTGGTGCGCCCTCCTTGCCGACAGCACCTTCCACGCCGGTGGGTCCTGCGGGACCTGTCATGCCGCGTTCGCCTTGGTTGCCTCTGCGAAATGTTGCGCATAGTCATAACTCACTAAACTTCCGCTTCCGCGTTACCTCTGTCCGGGCGGTCCGCCAGGGCACACGGTGCACGGCAAGTCCAATTCCGACTCCATCAGTATGTCCAGTCCGTCCAGACCCGGCATGCCCGGATTCCCGGGATTTCCTGGCTGTCCGTCCGGACCTGCAGACCCTGCGGATCCGGGTGGTCCCGATGCGCAGTTCAACGTAGCGCAATCACATGTTGGGCCGCTGGCGCGCTTCTCGCGTTGCGCATTGTCAGCAACTCCATCCGGAGGTGTTTGTTGCTGGAGACGATCCCAGATCCTGTTGGAGTCCTCCTTTAAACACAAATCCAATTGGACCACAAATTCTTCTAAATCCTTCCGAAATTCCGGAGCAACCGGATACAATTGGGAACCCTAGTTTCGGTCTTCCGGATCCGGATCCGTTCAACTTCCTCCTCTTCCGCCTCCTACCTTGAACTTAGCTGCCTTTGTCGCGATTGTCGCGTGCTCCGTGCCCATTTGGGAGTAGAGAAGCGGCATGCTCAGGGTGAGCATCAGAACGGACACCAAAGAACACACGCAGGAGCCGATGGCCAACAGACGGAAAAAGTCCCAAGAATTTGGATTGGCAGAACCGCGATCCAGAGCTTGTAGATGACCCATTCCAAGGGTCTAATCAGCTAGACAGAGTTAGCTAGATCAAAAAGAAAAAAATGGATAAAAGGCTGACGGCCAGAGACGGAGAAAAGCCGATTAAAACGGTTATAATCGGACGGCTAATGCACCCCAGATAGCTCAGACGGTAAGAGCACAGGTTTTAGGTGAGAGGAAAAGCGTTGATCTGATAACTGACCAATGCACCGGAGGTAATGGGTTCGGTTCCCACCCGCCGGGTTAATTTTTGTCCAGACGCTCTTCAACTGTGAAGTTAATTGTTGGTGAAATTTTACAAATAATAATATAAGGTGCTTATTCTGCGGATAAAACCATTCGAATTCTTTGAAATCCGTGATCAACAGGATGAGTGATCGGAGGATGGAAGGTGATCATGATCAGCAGGATCCTGTGGCGAGTGACCCTTTTATGCGCATCCAATGCCCCTTTCTCCTTTCTCCCTCTATTCCGGATCACCATCCCATGATGAATAGCCCAAGGGCATCATCATCGGCGGCTGCTCCAGATCACTTTTTCCAAGGGCTGATCACTTTCCAAACTGGTTTTCAGCAACAGTCGGTTGTCACATATTAATGTGACCTGGGTGAGGGGTGCTGATTGAAGGATGTAAGAGAGGTATCGATATCGAAAATCCCGAAACCCGGGAAGAGGCCGAATCCCTTGAACATGTCCAATCCCGAATTATTCTAAAAAGTACGACCATTTCTATGATTCATTGCATACATTTTGAAAACCGCGAAACCTGGATACATCCAGAACCCGGAATCGTAAAAGTTGACATTTTCCGAATCCCGTAAAGCTGATTAGTACAAAACAGTACTCTGATGGGNGGAAACCACCAATAATTTATCTGCACCCCCGAGAACCGACAAGAAATTTCTTGGGGATATTTGTCTTTGGGGATCATCTGTGTCGACCTCTTCGGATGACTTTCTGGAATTATTTCGCCCCTTTTTGACTAATTTATTATCGAAGCGAATATCCTTCCCAATTATCTCTTAACCACCTCCTATTTTCAGCTCTTTGCCTGTCAACAGGTTGCACTTTTGGTGTCCAAAACCCATGCAAAAGCTTTTTGTAAAAGTTCACAACAAACACGTCATCTTCGGGTGCACTTTTGGGAAATTTGCAAAAACAAATTTTGCTGTTTGTCCCCTCGTGCAGCTTGGCCGGATGCAAATTTTGGAGGCAGAAAATGCCATTGGCCGCATGGCGGAAAACGCAGCGAATGACGCAACCAGACCGAAGGGTTGCTTCACGCGGACCACCGCCACTTGCGCACCAATTGGTGGAGGGTTTCCTGGGGCCAATTAGTCATTCCGGGTCCTTCTGCAAAGTGCAGACCTTATGCAGAAATTGTCCGGAAAATTTCGGGGAAAAAATCCGGAAATACCAAAAAATAATTTTAAAAACTGGTCAGGAAAAGGTGTGAAGCTCCAAAATCATGGAAAGGAGAAGCGTAAGAGTAAGGGAAAGTTGCCCATTGTCAGTTGGATTTGAACGGTTAAATGCCGATGGATGGGCTATGAAGGGGAACGGTGGCTCAACGGTTGAGCGGGTGATTAAGCATTTGGCCAATAAAATGATTAGAATGATCATGGACCTGGGTGGGCAACGCACCAAGCCGATGCAATAAATTCTCAAAAAAACTAACAAGTAAGCATGAATGAGAAAGAATTGAAACGCAAAAAAGTGGGTCGGATTCTGCTTCATCGGGGCAGCGAGAACACGTTACTTGGGGCGAGTTGCACGCTTGCGCGCAGCGCACATGCGAGATGGGCGACCTTTCACCACTCAGGCCTGTTGATGATCAGCGAGTGCCCGCGGCACACTCCGTACGGTCGCAGAAGCGAGGTGACGCAGAATCGCCACTCCTCGGACCCGGGATCAACCTCCGCATGGGGCAGAGGAAGACCCGCGAGTTCAGGGTCGCTCCGTCTCAACTCGCCTCGTCCACGTGCGCGCACCCCTCAGCCGATGTGCGAGTGTGTGTGATCCGACGACGAAGGAGGGCAATGAAACGTAGCTTTTATAAGAGGAACAGACCAAATATGGAAATTATCGCCGGGTTACAGTCGGCACCAGAGAAACGGATGGGCTCACGAACTATCTCTCTTCCACGCTGTCTTCTCTGCATACGCAGTTCCCAACGGCTCTCCTCTCTCGGCCGTGCCTCTCTCATTGTCTCGTTTCCACACTGTCCTTCTATGCGTACTCTCTCACCCCCACTTCACTCACTCGCAAGGCAGTTAGAACACCGGAACCCAGAACGCCCAATGGACGAAATACACAAAAAACGAAAATTACAAAAGGCAAACGGAATGAAACGTCCAAAAGGATCAAAAGGACAGAAGTTCTAAAGGAATTGAAATGGTGGCTGGTAATCAGTGGAATGAGCGAATGACCTCTGCCAAACCAGCCGCAAAAACGGCTCTCTCCTCTGTCTGATCACTCCATTGACGGCTATCTGATCGGTGCGATCATTGGTCAAAATATCCCCCTATCTGGATTGATCACAGATCCCCACAAAGCAAATCGTCAAAAAGATTGTCTGATCATGATCAGCCCAGACTCTCTCTCTCCCGTCAGCCCCCGATTATTTCCGTCTGATCAGTTTGCCCTCAGATCCATTCGATCATTTTATTCCCTCTAATCATCATACGTGTCTATAGATATTCAGAGAAGCTGCTCAAGGTAAAAAGGCTGATCTGATCAACCTGATCAAAATAGGTCGATCGTTTCCTGTCTAATCACACATATTCCGATGATCAATCTCTGCCCAAACAACATGAAAAACTTTTTGCAAAACTTCACAACAAACTCGTGGTCTTCAGCGGGTGCACTTTTGGGAAATTTGCAAAAACAAATTTTGCTGTTTTTCCCTTCGTGCGGCTTGGCCGGATGCCAATTTTGGAGGCAGAAAATGCCATCGGCCGCATGGGGGAAACGCAGAGAATGACGCAACCAGACCGTAGGGTTGCGTCACGCGGACCACCGGCCACTCGCGGCACCAATTTGGATGGCTTCCGGGGGCCAATTAGTCATTCCGCATCCCTCTGCAAAGCGCATCACGCGAAAACTCTTGAAAATTGCAGAAAATTGCTCAGAAATCCTTGAAAACACTCTGGAAAGCACGAATTTTGGAAAGGCAAAGCTCGAAAGGATCCAAATCCAAACCCACTATGGTCTGAAGATAGGAAGAAGTTGGCTGACTGCACAGTTAAAACACTGATTCGTAGGATTTTTTTAAGAATAAGGTCCAATGAAAGAAGGGCTAAGGCAAGCATGGGTAGCTCAGACGGTAAGAACACTGTTTTGGACGAAAATAAAAGCGTTGATCTGAGCACTGATCATGATCATTACACCGGGTTGAATTCTCCCATCGAGGCTAACATTTTGCCAAATTACAGTACTACTTTAATTCGAAACTAAAACGGCGCTAATGGCATTCTACACCTTTCACAAAGTGGATTCGATCGCAGATAGCACAGTTCAGGAACTGCTGACCCCTATTTGAGTGTTTCTGATAGATCTATAACACCTGTGATTTGAATGCATACTGTCTTGCGATCCTGAGAAACAACTGAACCTGTGTTTTGGTGCCATTTTATTCCATTTTTTAATCATGAAGGAATAAATTAAGCATACAATTCGAGAGGGAAAGGGAAAATTTGTGAATTGGTCTCGGGAGCGATCACTTTTTGCCTTCACGAGTATGACTTCCGCTGATCACAAGTGTCGAGGTGACGACGGTTCATGGATGCCCATCAGGATGTGCTTGATCGCGGCTCTGAAGGAGTCGTTGGGCGGACCCTTGCGCAGAGGCTGAAAACAGCAAATGGTCCTTTTTGATCTTTGATCTCTTGGAGCATGTGATCTTTGATCCCTTATTGGCCAATCCCCTGGCCCATTGACCCACCCTTTTGTCGGCCATCAGCTGGTTGGAGGAGCGCATGCGTTCCACAGCCTTGTCCAGCCCGTTGTGTTGCTGTTCCGCCGATTGGTGGCCAATGCTGGCTCGGCCAAGTAGCAGATCCATCTAAGCGGGATTTAGAGCCTTTATTTCGACCCTGGATCCAAGCAGCGCCGAACACAGATTTCGGTTTAAACTCCTTAATCCCGATATTCTGTTCAAGGATTCGAACCCGGAACCTGAATGCCTTCAGCAGGTACAAACTTCCAAGGCCCTAATCCGTCTTATTCGGAGCCCCAATTTACTGTTGTCCAAATCTTATGAATTCTGTCAGGTAACAATCCTTGGAATCAGACTCTTTCTATCCTAAACTTTTAAAAATTCGGACCCAAACCCGAACTTTTTAATTGTCATTGTTTCCATGGCCCAGATCCGTTTGTACCTTTCTCTGCCACTCGCCCAACTCCTCCGGCCCCGTCTTCCGCAGCATCGGACCGGCCCTGACCAGCAAGTTCGGGCTCATCCCCAGCATGCCCTGCTTTCTGGGCACCATCAGGCTCTGATAGTGTCGGGTGGGCACCGCGCGACCCATCGACGGCGAAGGGACGAGGAGCAGCAGGAAGGCGCTGAAATGTGAAGACGAGCATTTAGACCCATGTTCGACTTTTATAGACACATTTTCGACTTTTTGGGGCGCATTTTTGGCCTTTTTAGACCAATTTTTGGCCTTTTTAAGCCCATTTTTGGCCTTATCGGAATCATTTTGGCATTTTAGACCCATTTTTGACCTTTTGGACCAAAATTTTATGAACTCACAGGAAGAGGATGAGCGGTGAGATTGCGGACGAGGAAGAAGGATAAGCCGATGGAGACGACGAAGTTGCATGATGGTTCTGCTGCAGATGATGAAGCCGACGGATTATTCGGGTAGGTCCACCAGCGATGGATGTGGAAGAGGATGAGGAAGAAGAGGAAGTAAACATCAGAGATGAAGAGAGAAGGAATGTGCTAAATGGGGGGAGGAAGAACATCCGCTGGATGATGATGAAGTAGCATGGTATTTTTATATGTGATGCACACCGAAAACAGTTGCCAAATCCGCGGTACCAAGCGTGGTACCGACACCCACTTCCAACATCAAATGGTGCCCATCGGTATCCCGGTTACCGACGAGGGTATTGCCCTTTAAGGGCTTAGTAAAAATTCCCACCAATAACCAGTGCGGAGAACAAGGCCAAAGTACCATTTCCCGTGAACAAAACTACAGTATCATTCCCCGAGAACATGAGTATTAGTACCATTTTCTTGTTGCTTATGGTTACAGTATGGCATTGGTCTGGTACCCATTTAGAGTGAAAATTCTTCCGGTACAATCGG
>LDKF01000669.1:9063-20337 GCA_001026735.1 Rotylenchulus reniformis | reverse complement strand
CTGGATGATGATGAAGTAGCATGGTATTTTTATATGTGATGCACACCGAAAACAGTTGCCAAATCCGCGGTACCAAGCGTGGTACCGACATCCACTTCCAACATCAAATGGTGCCCATCGGTATCCCGGTTACCGACGAGGGTATTGCCCTTTAAGGGCTTAGTAAAAATTCCCACCAATAACCAGTGCGGAGAACAAGGCCAAAGTACCATTTCCCGTGAACAAAACTACAGTATCATTCCCCGAGAACATGAGTATTAGTACCATTTTCTTGTTGCTTATGGTTACAGTATGGCATTGGTCTGGTACCCATTTAGAGTGAAAATTCTTCCGGTACAATCGGACAAAGTTGTACCGGTATTCATGGTAAGGATGGTATGTGTCAGCGAAAAAAATGAAAAAATAAAAGAGTGATGAAGCAACGGATGAAGCGAAGGAAAGCTGTTTGTGTGGGATGGTTATTATGCATTTGTGTAATGGGGGGTAATGGACTCGGCGAAGGGGGATTAGGGACGAACAGGAAGTCCAAATTGCTGTACAGAGTTTTGGCGCGAAAATTTTTGAAGATTAATTATTCTCCGGGGAAAGATGATGTTTATGGGCAGGCCAATTAGTGAGTCAGACCGACAGGAAGTCGCCACATTTTTGTACGGAAAAAATGACAAATTTTGCGAAAATTTTAAATTCCCAGAAATGTGGCCTAATGGACCAATTTTTTTAAATTGGCAAATTTTCCTGGAATTCTATTGTAAGCATGGAAGATTGTTCAGCTGATCCAAAATTTGCAAAAATGGGCCAATTTCTGAAATGCCAACCCTTAGGCATATCTGGGACCTAAAAATGCGAATTCAAAACAAAAAAAATGGAAGGATGGGGAATTTAAGTCCAGCAGCTCCAACATCTCAAGGAATCAAGTCAATGTCTCAAAATCACGCTATCAAGACATCAATTCCGGGGTAGTTTATGGCTGTGAAACATTTTGGGCTAAAATTGGGAAAAAATCTGCAAAATTTAATTTTAACTACAGTAATGCTGCCTAGCCAATGAATGGATCCGACCGTTTCTGATCAGTGATCAGAGTGTCAGCATTTGTTTGGTTGATCAGCTAATTGAGGCTCATTGAAGTACTGTACAGTTTTGTCATTTGACACCAGGGCTGCGACGGATCAAAGAAATTTTCGGACCAGGTTTCGGATTGGATCGAACGCAAATCCTCGGGTCGGGTTTCGGGTCACAAAAAAATATCGGATTTCGGGTCTAGGATAACGGATTTCGAATCATCCGTTGCAGCCCTGTTTGACACGAATACATCGACTGAGCGGGAAAATTGGACCTTTTAGGTGGTTTCTTAAAAAACATTCGCTTCGATACATGAATAGTAGTGGCCCTGAGGCTTTGGGATGACACTTATATTAATAGGCCCGGGAGGGGCGGGATTTGCCGCCCTCTCCTTGGCCTAATTAAGATTGTGCCAAGGGGCCAAATTCCACCACTTCCCCCATATTTGGAGCGCGCAAGATTTGTACATAAAATATGCTGGGGCCCGGGATTAGTGGGAGATGATGACGATCATGGAGGGCTGTGAATTCTGAAACCGGGACCCGGTCCCAAAAATTCCTAAATTTTCATCTTCTTGTGTAAGGATCCGGTTTCTCATTTTCGGAAAAGTTCAAAATTTCAAATCAAAACTGAACGGGAAGGGGCTTGCATTGATGGCTAATTGTTCTAAAATTTAAGCATCTGCCGGCCGATCGCTCTAGTTCTCTCCATTCTCTCTTAGGTGCCTAGTAATGTGACTTACGGACCCTAAAATTTTCATAAATTTCCAGCCTGATCTACAGACCATTCATTTTGGTTCTGATTTATAAATACCGGAATGCCATAACTCTTTGTCTGATGAGATTTTCGGGATTCGCCGATTCTGGCTTCACATATTGCGGTCTGTTATGTGTATGATTCGGCCTCGGATTCTGAATTTTTCATAATCTGCTGGATAGATCGTGTGTTTATGGTACCAAAAATATTGTTTGTAATTGGTCCTATGACTCCTCCGGATTGATCACCAAATCCTGCACTTTGGTCCCATCAAAAAGGGATCCAAATGGTCCTTTCAAAGTGCCCATGCTCCGCACATCACGACTCCAATCCTCCAGCGGATCCGGCCCCAACTTTTGGCCTTGGCACCCCATTTCCTGCACATTTGTACACGTATGGCCATAAACAGAGGGTGTTTTTGAGGGGAAAAAGGGCACCAAAATAATACAAAAATCCCGAAGATCCATCCATCCTCAATTTGGCCAGAGGATGGATGAGCTCTTGGGCACATGAAGAATGTAAAGGCAAAGCATAGCAAAACAACAAAAGTACAAAAGAAAAGTGAAAGGCACAAACATAATACACTCTAAGGATGGGCCAAGGGTCGGGCCCACTCTGATGGGGTGCCAAAGTGCGGAATATTGTATTCTGGGGCCAAAAAGGGACAAAAACAAGTGATTTCCGGGCCAAAATACTTCCTAATAGGGGTCACATCGGTCCAAAAGTAAGGGGCTGAGTTAAAAGAACCTTAAACCGAGTCAAAATTCAATTCAGAGAGGTCTTATAGCCCATTAGGGTCCCTGGATTTGTAGGTCACGACATTCTGGACCACACAATGGTCCAAATCTCTGATATTTAAAAGATTTAAAAAAAAATTCTTGTCCCTTTTTGTCTTGTCCCGGACGCCATGGGGCCCCGCGAAAATCTGGTCCCATGTCCATATCTCCGTTCCCGCGAGGATGACCAGTCCCTATCCCCATGGGAATTCCGCCACTCCAGACTCAACTGTATCACTTTGTCCCAATAAACAAAATTTCGACCCTAATGGTCCATCATGCTCAATGGCCCCAAGGCTTTGGTTACAAAGATGAGGTCCGAGTCTGAAAAGTGCTCATTAATCAGTGAACCAAAAGATTGGCCAGAGAAGTTAATGCATAAACTACAGGGAATGCTGGAGCTTCTTTTGGGAATGCCAGAATTAGTAGAGGGCCATTAATAAGAGGAGGCCTTGGATTTAGGGATTAATGGTCCTTCTAATTCAAATCATCCCAAAATCCTCGATGATTCCCAAAGAATGGCCGGTGCTATGTCGTTTTAAAAAAAGTATCATAATGGGCGTTTTAAAAAAAAGGATCAAAACTCAATATGTCCTCTAAAAACTTTTTTGTTAGACCTGTTAGACAAAAAGTTTAAAAGGCAAAATTGTTCAGAATTTTATGCTCTATCTGCTGGTATAATTTTTTTTTTCGAATTTCGAACAAAAATGTTTAAAAAAAGTCAAAAATATCGAAAAATAAGGTTTTTTCGACTTTTTTCGGACTTTTATTGAGTTTTGATCATTTTTTTTAAACGACCCGGCACAGAATGGCCCAGGTAGTCTCATCAATTTCCAAATGGGCCCAAAATGCGTAAAATTTTGATTTCAGAACCCATCATAAGGCTTATAATGAAGTTTGAAAACTGGTTCTAAAGTTGAGGATCCGATGGCCTCAAGAAGGCTTTAAAGTTGAGGAGCCTGCTGGGTTCCAAAATATGTACCTACGTATGAGTCTCGGGGGATCCCTTAGCCCAAAACTTCAACTTGAGAATAGGGATGGGGCTATAAGGGGGGTTCCTCCTCTACAATCTGAAAAATGCCGTCACACACTTCATCATCATCATCACTCCATCCATCCCCCTCCCCGAAATGGCACTTTTTTGGAACGGAAAAAACAACAACAAAAGAAGAGTCTAGAAGGAGAAGTAACTTTGTGGCCTTATCTAGAAGCCGGGGCCCCTCCCCCCTCCTATGGCCTTAATTTCGTGGCCAATTTTGGAAAAGCCACGAGGGGCAAGGGAACCGCCGGAAGGAAGGATGTCATGGGGAGGGCGAATGCCGCCGCCCGCCGGATTCGTCATGGTCATTGGCCCCCGGGGACAACACAGCCGATTTTTACGATTTTCCATTCTTGGCCCATTATGTCTTTCAAAATGGCGGGAAAATAACAAAAAATTTGTGTCGAAACGAATTGGTTTACTTGATGCTTTGAGGACCTTCAGTTTTTTTTTTCAATTTTTTAAATTTCCGCTAAACCTACCACAATTTAGGAGAGTGGTCGTCCAACTGGGTTTTTCATTCATTGTCTTCTCCCAGGTTTTCGCAGGTCATGAAGCTTGAAAATTTGGTAACCTGGTTCGTTTTTTACGATTACCAGACCTAGGCCTAAATTTTGCTGAAAATTTTTTGCTGAAAGTTTTTTCTTGGTCCTTCTGGACCCAGAATTGGTTCATTTCATACTAGAAAAAACCCAGTTTTATAATCTTATCTTCTTCACATATCTGATTGATGAGTAAAATTTTTCAGAATCCCTATCAATGGGAAAATTTGGCGCGATAACCGGAATCCAAAACCGAATCCGGTAACGGTTTTCAGCATCCACGCTGTCCAAATACCGGCAAAAAACTGGAGTTTTGGAATTTCTAAAACATTTTGAAAATTGAATTTGAATCCGGACCAAAGGTTCCGGATGAGGAAGAGGATGAAGAAAGGGAAGGAAGGTACGATAAAAATTGGGCGCCGATTGAATTGCTTTGAATCCTCGATTGTTCGAAGCGAATTTTTTATTATCATTTGTTATGGGAAAAGTGAATGGACAGAGAAAAAGAAATCAGACTACAATATGTTTTAACACAACAAAAAATCGAGGAGCTACAAAAAAATTTGGAATTCAATGGCGTTTTTGCGCTCATTTTAAAAGGAATGAGAAGGAGGAGGAAGAAGCAATTGGGGAAATGGGACGGGATGAAATGGAAAGAAAACAGTCAGTGGCGGAGGAATGATCCGCCGCGGATTTGGGGGCGGAAAGCAGCGGGTCACCGAGTCCATGGGAAATGGAATCAAAAATAAATTGGAATGAATTTCTGTTTCGTACAATTCGCTTCGAAATTCGGAATGGTCGGAAAATTCAATATTCGACATCGATTTCGGATTGTTTACTTTGATGTCTCTTTCAGGGTTTGGACTTTTTGATCCTGTTAAAAAGTTAAAATAAGGGTCTTTCCGGCAATATGCCAAGCAGGGATCCCAGATCACATTTTGAAAAATATATGGGCATTTATATGGTAAAATTTTGCAAAATTATGGCATTTATATGGCAACCATTTAAATAATAAAAAATATACCTATATACTACAGATCGAGGAATTTCTATCGGTGTCCATAGGAACCTTCTCTTTACAGTGTCTGTCAATGTTATCTCTCACTTTTCCCTTTTTTCCTCGCCGCGAAAAGATAATATAAGATAGAAGAGAAAATCATTCGCTTCATATTGTTTTTGTTTGGACTTATGGACACCGGTTGAAAAACCTTGGGCTGTATATATCATTTATTATTCGCGTTTATATATTATTTTTTGCACTTTTTGCACTATCCAAAAGTACTTTTTTAATAAGGAATAATTTATTGTATGACCCTAGCAAGGGCCGCCGGAGAAAATTTTGAATTTTGGCATAATTTTATATTAAAAAATCAGTCAATTTTCAACTTTTGCTCTCACAAGATCAAAATTCAAAAAATATGGCTAAAATTATGGCATCTTTAAAAATATGGCAAATTTCCAAAAATATGGCATTTGCCATATTTTTAGGGTAATCTAGGATCCCTGATGCCAAGATTCGGATTAGCCAAAATTTTCTCCAATTTTTCGCGTCATTTTATCATTAATTTTGGACATCAAAAGGTTTTCTTCTCCCGGATGTCATTGTCCTAAAAGGTTTCCACCGTCCAAACCTGGCCAAATGTTCCTGACGGATTTCTAGGCCATAATTTGGCCAAATCCGGCTTTGGCACTCGGACAAATGGCCTCCAATGACGGCACTTTTTCACTTTTCATTGAGGTCATCATCACCGGCAGCATATTCTCATTATGGCCGGATTAGCCCCCCGGGGGACATTCGGTTTCCGATTGTTGTACAAATTATTTTTTTGTCTGTGTTGCTATTGTATTTTTGTGTGTGTCGCAACAAAAACACTTCCGGTGAAGCCAATCAACAGTCAGAGTTGAAGACTTTCTTGACACATGTACAATCGGCTGATGGGGGATACTGTAGCAGTACCGTAATCAATTTGGGACATTTGGACACACTAATACTGTAATGGCCCTTTTGGCACAATTTTTGCCGGGTAGGGATACTGTATTGACACCTGTCATACCGCCTTGCGACATTTGGACATTCTAATACCGTAATATAATGGATACTGTACACTACCTAATAGCACTTTAGGAAAATTGGAAACTGTTTTCTACCGTAAGATCCTTTTTGGCACTATTTATCTTAGGGTTGGCATATTGTAACACCATCATAATTACATTTAGGGACAATTCCCAGCAGCATTTGAAACTTTAAAATCGGCGCAAAAATTCCATTGAATTGGAAATTTATTTATGGCTCTAGGATTTTATGAAGAGAAAGTTTTCCTTTATGAACTTTTTCTCTGCATCTTTTCTCTGCGTACTCTTTTGCTATTATAGTTCTCTGTCACTTCAGTGAAAGATTCGTTTCATAAAATTCTAGGTTCAAAGCAATTCAATCGGCGCCCAATTTTCATTTTAGATGACACTTCAGGCCATTTTGTATGGAACAGAGTACTGTAGCTGGTTTTTTAACGCCATATTCGGACAATTATGATCGGCGGCAGAAAGAATAATTTTTACCGGGGTCATCGCAAAACATCCCCTCGCAGAATGTCCCCAAACTGACAAAAAAATGTCCCCATGCCCAAAAACTTTTTTGTTAGACCAGTTAGACCAAAAGTATAAAAAGCAAAGTTGTGCAGAATTTATGCTCTATCTTCTGATATATTTGGTTTTTCGAAATTCGAACAAAAAGTTCGAAATATTCCCTAAAAACCCTATTTTTCGATATTTTCGAAAAATTTCGAACTTTTTGTTCGAATTTCGAAAAACCAAATATATCAGAAGATAGAGCACAAAATTCTGCACAACTTTTACTTTTTATACTTTTGGACTAACTGGTCTAACAAAAAAGTTTTTGGGCATGGGGACATTTTTTTGTCAGTTTGGGGACATTCTGCGAGGGGGTGTTTTGTCACTACGCCATTTTTACCATAAGTTTGTTTCAATTTTAGTACCATTTTGGGACTATTTAGCAGTAGGCGACATCATCTTCACCATACCATGTCGGTAGGGGACGTTTGAGCGGTAGGGGACATTAGAGCGCCGGGACACTAGAGCGCCAAGCGCGATAACTTAGCTTAGAAGGAACTTAGCAAGATGTTCTTGGTATGAAAAGATAGAGCACAAAATTAGCTACAAAATAAGCCTAAGCCCATCCGAATTGGTTCATTCCAAAAAAAGTTATAACCAAAATAATCATACGTATTTGCCAATTCCGAAAAAATTGGGTACTTATATAGTTTAGGTCCACAATTTGGTCAAATTTTCCAAAAAAAATATTTTTTTGTCCCAAATGCCTCAAAATGACGTCCTAGGACCAGTTTTTGACGCTGAATCCGAATTTGACGTCCGTTTTGACGTCCGACGTCATCTGACGCAACTTTCTGACGTCAGAAATTTTTGACGTCAAAAATTTTTTTCCAAAATTTCTGGTGGGCGCGGGAATACGGCACATAGAAGACATGTGAACATTTATTTTATTGTATTTCACTGATTTCAATGCATAAAAGTTCATTTTTAAAAAAAAAATTTGACGTCAAAAATTTCAGACGTCAAAAAATTGCGTCAGATGACGTCGGACGTCAAAACGGACGTCAAATTCGGATTCAGCGTCAAAAACTGCCCCTAGGATGTGCTTTTGGGTCAGTTTTCAGCAAAAAATATTTTTTTGAAAAATTTGACCAAATTGTGGACCTAAACTATATAAGTACCAAAAATTGTATATATTGGCCATAACTTTTTTTGCAGTGGGCCAATTCGAATGAGCTTAGAAGCAATTTGTAGCTATTTTAATGCTCTATCTTTTTACACCAAACTCGTTTCTCAAGGTTTGGTTTGTACCGAGTTATTGCGCTTGGCGCTCTAGTGGCAGGATCTCTAATGTCCCGGTCCGGACGTTTGAGCGCCGGGCCGTTTGAGCACGAAGGCCATAACTTTGTTTGGAAGCAAGTTAGAGAAGTGTTCTTGGTGTCAAAAGATAGCGCTAAATATAAGCTAAAAAATAGGCCATAATTTATTTGAATTGGCCATTTACAAAAAAAGTTATGGCCAAAATATCACACGTGACGGAAATTGACAAATACGCGTGATTATTTTGGCAATAACTTTTTTCACAGTGGGCCAATCTGGATAAGATTGTACTTATTTTGTAGCTAATTTTATGCTCTATCTTTTCACACCAAGAAATTTTTTCTAAGTTGGTTTTAAGCTGAGTTATGGCGGTTGGCGCTCAAACGGCCCGGCGCTCAAACGTCCCTTTTCGTACCATGTGTACATCATGCCCCCTTGACTTGTGACTCTTCATAATGAACCAGATAGAGCTTCAACAAGTTCAGCCAGTTCAACCATGTGGAATGCCATCGGCGGAATGTGTTGCATAATGGGCAACAATTTGTGCCAGAAAGGTGCCAAGATTCACATTTTACACTTGACAAGATGCACTATTATCATCATTAATGAGAGATAAAGGCAACCTAAAAAACACAAAAAATGCAAAAAATAGTCAGCAGAGGGAGGGAATTGAACCGAACTTTTAGGTACATACAATTTTAATAATTATAAAGACCAAATTATTTTAATCTTTTGTTGTTTACACAAAGGTATGCCTCACTTGTCAGACAAAATTGCGTCAGATGTCAGGTAATATGGAAATGGCTAAAAAAAACTTTGGGCCAATAAAGTTCAATTTGTTCATTGTGTTGTGGGTTTTTGGGACAATTTTACCATAAAATTGTGTCCAAAATCTACCATGTTCTGGATGCATGTGGAATTCCGGATTTTCCAGGTCCAAATTCTCGTCTTCGCCCAATTTTCACCACCCCATCAACAAATTTTGGGTGGTTTATTGGGACTCCGAATGCGCTGAGGTTGATGATGATCACCGACCAACCGCCGATGAGATGGCTGTGCACCTTTCGGGAGCAAAATTGGACCAATAAATTTTTGTGGGCAAATTTTGCCGAATTGTTCGGGAAAAATTGACGGATATAAAATATGCTCCACTGAGGCAGAGGAGTTCAGTTTGATCCCCGAAAATGACAGCCTCCTATGAGTAAATTTAATTTCTTTTATATCAATTTTCGAAGTCAAAAAACCCTATTTAAGAATAGTATTTTTCGATTTTCGAGCAGTTGGCAGACTTCTCGGCAAACTCTTATTTGATCACCAACTTTTGATTATTTTTATCACTTTCTCAATTGACCCTTATCATAGCTTCACTTTTGATCAGCGTCCTTGTTTTGGTGTTGATCATCCTTCAAATACATTTTTGATCAGAATCTAATGACGTCGATGTACTGCTTGATCTTCTTGTGCCTCCATCTCCTCCTTGTTCCGGCATCGTTTGCACTGCTTGACGATGATGACAATGACTNTAATGATGTCAGAGGATCCGATAAACGCCACGGGCACCGATGGGATGATGATGTTGATGACCCACTCACCAATGCCGGACATGAACATGGCGATGATGATGGACAGAGGCGGCAATATGACCAAAGGAGCGGAGGAGAAGGGGGAAGAATCGGAATGATCAGATCGATCCAAAATGAAATGTGATGATCAGTTTTGATTTTTGACCTAAAATTCGTCCTCAAATATGATTTGTAACCCAATATACACAATAAAAAATATTGCTTCGTCGCCAGAAGAGCGAGGAGATCAATTTGCAATTTTTTTGTCGAACGAAAACGTTAAAACGAAAAGCACTCTTTGGGTTATAAACTCGGTTTAAACGAAACAGCGAAAACGAGTTTGGGGTGAAAAGATCGAGCTAATTATTAGTAGGGCTGGCACTTTTAGGGAATTCCCTATTTTTTTAAAGACATGGAAACGTAGGGAAACGATCAAAAACGCGTTTTTAGACATATTTAAACGTATTTTGATGAACTTTTTTTCCCTATTTTCCCTATTTCTGTAGGCGCGGCTAAATTTTTCCCTATTTCGCGACTTTTTCCCTATTTTTCCCCTATTTTGGCCATTTTTTAAGAAATTCTTCACAAAAATGCAATTAAAACCCGAAAATTTCAGATTTTTGGAAAAAAATTTTAGTTTTTTCCGAAAATTTTTTGGAAAAATTTTAGTTTTTTCTAAAAAATTTTCAAAATTTTTTCACAAATTTTTAAAAAAAATTCAAAAACTTTTTTAATTTTTTTTTAAATTTTATATTGTATGAATCTTCAATTTGAAAACATCTCAAATTATATTGAAAACATCTCAAGATATGGTTAATTTGGTTTTAAAAAGGCTTACTATGCCGTTTTAGAAAAATTTTTTGAATTTTTAGGTCATATTTTGGGGAAAAAATTTTACTATTTTTGCCTATTTTCGCTAGATAGCTCCCTATTTTCTCCCTATTTGGGCCTTTTTTGCTCCCTAATAGGTCCCTATTTTGGCTTAGCGAAATTCCCTAAAAGTGCCAGCCCTAATTATTAGCTATAAAATGAGCCCAAGCCCATCCGAATTTGCCCAGTCTAAAAAAGTTATGGCCAAAATAATCACACGTGTCGGCATTTTAGGAAATTGGCCATAATTCAAAATTGGCCAGATCGAACTGACCACTGATCCGAGCTGATCGATCCGAAGTCCGAAGATGATTTTTTGCTACAAATAATACACAACAGTAGGAATTCGTGTCAAAAAAGGTTTTCGCGCTAGGGTTTGAATAGGAAATGTCACTCAAAAAACGGGTGGATTTACTGATGTGATGATTTTTTCAACCTGTCAACCTCGGTAAGTTTAAAGGAATCTTTGTTTGGATTTATGAAACGACTGAAAAACATACGCCAATGTCTAAATTTAAAATGGTAACGGCGTCTTCTCCATAGTAGAGATCGGCTCGGGACCGGATCCGGCCTGGACTGAATCGGGATCTCGATACCGGACTGGATCGGGATTCCCGAACCGGATCCCGTCCGACAAAATTTGGAAATCTTTTGGGACTGAATCGGGATCGGTACTGAATCGGGATTCCCGAACCGGATCCCGTCCGACAAAATTTGGAAATCTTTCGGACTGAATCGGGATTCCCGAACCGGATCCCGTCCGACAAAATTTGGAAATCTTT
>LDKF01000668.1:0-47759 GCA_001026735.1 Rotylenchulus reniformis | reverse complement strand
CCATCTAGTAAATAGTTATTCATAAATAATAATGTGGTTGTTGAATTAATATTTTTAATGATTTTCATTATTATGTTATAATAATTCTAGAATTTATGCATTTATTTATTATTATCATTAAAAATTTTTTTGAATTAGAATAAGTTTATTATCATTCACTTTCTCTGCGATCAAATATTCACAGCGCTCCAATTTGTGCAAAAAAGTGCGATTTAGGATCAAATGTCTTTGACGTTCAAACAAATTGGAATTAATTTCTTGCTTGCACAAATTGGAGCGCTGTGAATACTTACGTTAAATTATATAGAAAAATTATTGATTTATGATTTTGAACTAAATTTTACACATTCATTCTATGATTTTATTATTTTATTTTAAAAAAATTATTAATAGTAATAACTTCTTTTATAGAATTTTAATTTAAAAAATAAAAATATTAAAAATTATATTTATTATGTTTATCTTTATAAAAGATATCATAGGTTGTTACTTTTAAAATATCTGATCCTTATTAATGAGATCCTTATTAAAATTTCATTACTTCTTTTGAAATTTTAATAATGATCTCTACTCTATATAAGATCCTTATTAAAATTTCATTAGTTTTATTTGTTAAATTGAAAATTTTACCTTTTTATAATAAATCTAAAATAAAATCTTAATTCATCATATTTGATTAAAATGCATATAATGATTTAAATTCCCTTTTGATTTCAAATAAATATTATCTCATCTTTACTGAAAAAGACAAATTTTTATATTACTAAAAATATTGGAATTCTTTATTTTTTAATAAACTAAAAAATATTAAAAATTAATAACTATTCCCTATCCTAATTTTTCCATTTTTAATTTTATTAGAGCATCATCTGGGTTTAATAAATATTATCTCTTATTTTATCTTTTTTGTTTTTTATCATTTTTATATTAATAAAATATTAAGGAAATTATATTTTTGTTTATGTCATTTCTATTTTATCATATATATTGATATTATTGTGAAATTGTATTATAATTTGTATAAACTCACTTGTCAATTTATTATATTAACAATATTTAACCCGATGTAGATTATTGCTTCCGTTATATTTTTTAAAATTTTATATATTTATTTTAACTTATTGATTATTCTAAACAAGACTTTCTTCATAACCTTTTTGCAATTGTTGCATGTTTGTACAAAATTATGTTTTGAAAAATGTTTTTAATTCTTATCGTCTCCTATAACTTTGATTCGCAAAATCATATGAGCTAGAAATGCTTATGAATATTAAATTAATAAAAATTTTAAAAATATATTATGGATTAAATTTAAAATTGACATATTATAGAGCATTTATTTAGTTTAATATTTTTGTATTATTAGAACTTAATTAAAGCGCTAAATAATGTCAAGAAACATTGCACAGAATATCATGCAGTTGGACATTGTTGATGAGCTGCTGCTGGGTCGTTTAAAGAATGCTAAAATGTGCTTCTTAAAAATATATATAATACCAAAAATCAAATAAAAAATCATTAATTAAAAAAGAAGTCCAGATAATAAAAGTCCAGTTGTTAGTTTACTTTAATTAATTTTTTTAATTTAACCCTATTTTTAGTATTATTTAAACAATAATTTTAATTTTTAATATATTCTTTAAAAATATTGTGCTATAACCACAGCGAAAAAAATTAATATTTCAATATCATTATAATAAACTACGCCAATTAATCATTAAAAAATAATTTCATTAAAAATTAATTCAATTAAATCATTAAAATTTTAATGCAGAATGGCAAACTTGAAAATTTAATGTTATAATAAATTTTATCTATTTTTTCTTATTTTATTATTTATGCTTATATTTTATATAATTGAAGCATAAATATTAATAATTTCATTAAAAATGATATAAAAAATTTAGAATAAATTATTTTGATAATATTTTCATTTTACCTAATTTTTAAAAATAAAAATAATTGCTTCAATTAAAACATGATCATTAATTACAAATAAATAATTTAATTCTAAATAATTTTTATAATACATTTTATACAATTTTTAATATTTTAACTATTTTAATTTTAACATAATTGGAAATATTATTTTTAGCGGAGATAACATAAGGATATAAGAATAATTGAATTTATTTTTGCTTTATTTTATAAAATTTACAAAAAAAAATCGGCGAAAATAAAATTTCTTACATAAACACGCTTAAATATCTTATTTTATTTTATATTTTTGATATTGAATCAATTTGGTTATTTAATTTTAAAGTTTTCATTGATTTCCAAACTCTTCATTTTACAATTTATTTACCAAATATTTGCATAAATTATTAATATGCTATTTGATTTTATTCTCAAAAAAATCTCATTCTTCACGTCTCAGCTTCCCAGTTTATGTAATATTTTCATTGGGTCTGGTACCAAAGGCCTGACTCCATCTTTATAATGATATAATTATATATTTTATATCAATTTATCTTTTATGCATGAATTTAATAAAAACATTCGAAATATTTTTATGCATTAAACATTTAGTTTTTATTTTCTATTATTATTGTTGGGGACTTGATAGTAATTGGGATTAACCAAAAGGATTAATTCAATTAAAGTTCCAAACAATTTTAAGAATATTTATTTTGCGGAATAGTTAATTGGGAAATATCAATTGAGCGCAAAAATATGAATGAATCAGGAAAGAATGGAGGGAAGGAAATGATAAACAAATGGGGGACGCGTGGGATTAAATGTCACAGGTCACCTCCCCTTTTACTGTAAAAGCGACGATGTCTTCGGATTCGTCGGGGTCCTCAGGGCTTCCTTCTAAAGGGTTCCAGGGAATACCTAACTGGGGCCCGGCGATTCCGCTCGGGGTAACGCCGGACCACAGGAGAGCGTTGAGCTAGTGGGACTTTCAAATTTTCTGCCACCGGATGATCCACAACTGCTGGCGCTGGATCGATTACCGGAACGGTGTCTACTTCCGCAACTGGGGGTGCTAGCAGGTTGAAAGCCTCATTTAAGATGACCAGCGGCTCCTCGTCCTTGTCCTCCGTGTGGTACCTGCTCGCGGTCCCATCAGGCAAGCACACGTCGTAGATGACTCCAGTGCATCGGGGGTGATCCGTCCGGCTCTACAGTTCTGCCCAAGGCGATGACGAGCGAAGACTTTTCATCGATCTGAAAGGTCCTCGGCTTGGTTCCAAACTTCCTATTGAATTGTCGCTAAATTTGCTCATCTCGGTTGGCCGGAACTGGTGGCGGCGGCATCAGCAGATCTAGAGTCGTGCGCGGGCGTCGACCGATGAAGGCTTCGGCCGGAGATTGTCCATTTGGCAGAGNCAAGAACGTCTCGACGACTCTTCGGTCTGCTGTTCCCTCCCCTTTTAACTACCTGAACCCCCTTTGAAGGTGTCGACAAATCTCTCCGCTTGTCCGTTGGACATGGGATTATACGGGGCGGAGAAGTGTTTGATTCCATTGGCGGCTGTGAACCGCCAAATTCGCTGCTGGCAAACTGAGTGAGTCCATTTTCCGTCACTAGGACTTCTGGAATGCCATGGAATGAATAGGTAGCGCAATTTGTCGATTGTGGCTGCCGAAGATTTTATCAGCATCTCAAAAACCTCCGGGTACTTGGAAGTTTGCCCTATTTTTTGGCGGAAGAGCCAGTCGAAGAGCCAAAAACAATTAATTATTCACCCGAATTCAATGGATCAATCATTATATGATTGCTAAATATGTACAAAATTATAATGAAAATGGTTGATACTACTTAATCACCACAAGTTTATTTTATATATTTTTATTTTTAAAAGGTAGCAATAGTAACTAATAACCCTAATAGTAACTATAACACTGTAATTTTTATTTCTTGGTTTTGCCTAACAAAGCATTTGAAGTTGTTAAAGGAACTATAAAATTAGATTAAGGATATTTAATATGAATCAGTTGTTATTAAAAATAATTTATGTTTTTTAAGTTATATTTTTAGTAAATTTAATATTCATTTTTCTTCTTTTATCCGTCAGTTTATTCATCGGTGAATATAATTATTTCATCTCACAGTTGAAGCAATAATATCTGTGTCCAAATATATTTATTTGTTTTTTTCATTTCAATTTTGTTTTTGTTGTGAAATATTTATATGTACATCCCTATGCTTTTGCTATTTATCGATAATCTTTTTTTATAGACTTATTAAGGAAATTTATTTTTATAGATAATAGTATTATTTTAAATTGTGAATCATTTATGTCCAAATATATTTATTTTTGATTTTTCAATTCAATTTTGCTTTTTTTGTAAAATATTAATATATACATCTCTATGATGTCCCTATTTACTGATAGTTTATTAAGTTTATTACTAAAAAGCATAAAATGCTAAACTTTTTTATGAAAAAAATATTTTTAGGCCTTTTTTGGTTAACGGCAAAAACACCGCGAATCCCAGCTAATTTTCTAGCAAGTTCGTTTTTTACATTGTATTAGTTTAAATGATATTAGTTTTTAAAATATTTAGATGAAAATAATTATCTAAGATCTATTTTCTAATTTATTTTTTTATTCACATTCAATTAAACATCATAATTTTACATGGATTAAAATAGTTTTATTAAATTTTTTATTGAATAAAAATCTGGTCTTTGTGAAAAAATTATTGATAAGGTGGAAAACTTTGTAATACACAAAAATTTATTGATAATGTATAAAACCTAAAAATATGTTTTGTAATACACGAATCAATTACACTTATACCATCAAAGCTATAACAATATGCCTTAGCGACATAAAAAAATATTTAGATTTAGATATTTGAAAACAAAAATTTAATCATATTTTAATCCTTTCAGCTTTCCTGATCATTTGATAATGATTACAAAAGGTATTATTACATGATTAAAAAGATATTATTATATTTAAAGTTCAAAAAATTTTTGATAGAGGAATCAAAAATATTATTCATTAACCGAATCATATAGAAACTGAAATGGGATATTATTGCTGTATATCTTATTTCCTCTTCATAAGACAAAAATCGACGAATATCATAATTATTGAATATAAGATTCGAAAATTTATTCGTTTTCACAATTTTATCAATTATTTATATGTTTTGAAGTAATTTGCTATTATATGTTCTTAAATTAATATAATTGAATTTATTGTTAATTTATAAAGTTTTATTGGTTTTTTGGTTATTGGAGTTTCTCATATAAAAAGGTTTTTATTTATTAATATTAATTTTCTAATTTTGTATTTATTATATTTTTCTTCATTATTTCTTTTTAACAAATTTTTATCGGCAGATTTAAGTATTTTTGGATATTTTTAGATTTAGACTTGCAGGCTTTCTATCATTATAATTAAAAAAATATATTTATATTCGAAAACGAAAAACTTTTTTGTATGATTTATTTTTTTCACAATATTTTTTCATGATTGCTAAAGAGTCGTATATCTGGAAATTGTAACCGGGGTTTGTATGGCCGAACACAATCAGTCACCAATAGGTAATACTTATATGTGATTTTTTCATTTCCTTTGGTCGAAATTTGATTTTCGGGTGGTTAAATTTTTTCAAGACTTTTGCCCGTTCCAAATTGGGGTGATGGCGAAAGATGATGGAAATTTTTGGAAAAATGGATTTTTTGGGCGGTTGGATATGGCAATGATATAATAGACATATGGACCTAAACTATTTGTCATTCCCATCAATTATGCAGAATTTTATGCTCTATCTTTTGTTTTTTTTATTTTTCGTAATTCGGCTAAAAAGTTTGCATTTTTTATGTTGTTCAGAATTTTATGCCCTATTTTCCGTTATTTTTTAAAGCTCCATTACTGCCAATTCAAAGAATAACTTTATAATATGAGCGAAAAAGGTCCACAAAATTTTTTTGTCAAATGATTTCCCTAGTTTTATAAAAATTAGACCCTCTTTTTAAGGAACTTTGACCTTTGGTGAAAAAATTTAAAAAAATCATTTATATTTTTATAATATTATTTTTCTTTTTAACTATAAATTAAAAAATAACTGGAAGGATTTAAGTTTCTTTATGATTTTGAATATTTTGTAAAATTTAAATATTGTTCTTAAAAGTTAATATCATTTGATATTGATTGTTTTTTTGAATTCTTCGAAATTTATGCGGAATATTAGTACTTTAGTCGTTTTAAATCATTGTAGTTTCAAAAAATAAGCATGATATTAAAATTATTTCTTAAATTTTTTTGTTCTATTAAAAAGTTTTATTGCACTATTAATTTAAAATTACAAAAATTTTATACATCTATTTCAAAAAGATATTTGATTTGGTATTATTTTATCTTTTTAAATATATATGGTTTGATAGTTATCATATTCATTTTTGTTTTAATATATTAAGTTTTAATATATTAACTAATTATTTAATTATTTTTGGTAATTCATATTATTCATGTTTGTAAAGTTACATTAAATTTTTTAATTTATTATAAAATATAATAGGAAATTTCATGTTGTCAAATGACTTGTGGCATTCGTCACATAGGTCATGGTGGCTTGTGACAAATTTGTTAAATTATTTATAGAGATTTTTTTAATAAATTAATAAAAATAATTTTTCTCTAAAATTTTTATTTCATATTATTTTTTTAAAGAAATTAATAATCATTATTTGCATGAATTTCTTAATTATTTTTATTTTTTATAGCCCAATCATATTCACATAAATTTAATATAATATTATATAATTATTACAAAAGATATAATGTTATTTTTTTTATTTTTATCATGATTTATTACGGCACGCGGAAATTTGCGGACGGAAAATTGCGGACGAAACCTTAAAACATACTACAAAGTTTTTAAAAAACATCTTTGACTAAAATTTTTCAAAATGCTAATATAAGCGGAAAATTATGCCTGATTTTTAACCTAAAAGGTTTTTCGAATTTAACGAAAAAATTTTAAATTAGCCAAAAGTTTCAAATAATCGTATTTTTAAGGGAAATTTCAAAAATTTTCAACTAAATTCGTGTCGCAGAATGCCTCTGCGAGGAAAGAAGATGGCCAAATTCAGTGAGAAGCGGAATGGCCAGATGATCGCTTTTCTTTATTTTCCATTGTTTTTGTATGAGTCACTCCTCAGGAGTTGACCCTCTCATTTTCCATACTCTCTCCCTCCTCTCTGCCTTTTTCCCATCCTTGGCCATTTTTTGTTGTTTTGATGTTTTACACTGCCCTTTTTCCAGAATCTGCCCCCGCCCCACGCTGTCAATCCTTCCCCCGATCACTTCTTATTCAGTCTTCACTTCTTCTTCGTTTCTGTACATTTTCGTCTTCATCGATCTTCGCAATAAACTTGCAAAATCTTCGTTCGTCGTTCGACTTCCTCCCTTCCCCTGACCCTTAAGACCCTAAATCCCTTAGAACTGGGGACAGACTTGGGAAAGGGTTAGGATCCCATTTTTCGCGTCCTTACTTTTCTTCCGCGTTTTCCGTTCCTTTTCCCCTTGTTATTCTTCCTTGGACTAAGTCCTAGGGAGTCTAACCCGTTCATCCCTTTTGAACTCTATATCGGACTCCGTCCTTTATAGTCTTCTCGTTCTTCCCTAACCCTTCCTCTTTGAACTCTATATCGGACTCCGTCCTTTATAGTCTTCTCGTCGTCCTTCCCTCTTTTCCCTTCGAACTCTCTATCGGACTAAGTCCTTTAGCCTTCTCGTTTCCGTCCTTCCCCTTTTTGCGGCATCTTGCCAACCCCTCACAGGACCGGTTCTACCCGTTCTGCGACATGGTGACCCCGACGTTTTGAATCCGTCCTTTTCGCATTTTTATTGTACTTTTTCCTTTTTTTCGTTCCCTTTAGCTTACTTTTCGCTCCCAATTTTCTCAACTTTTGCTTCAGAACAGCGAGGGAGTTGCTGCTAGCATTTGGAACTGCCATAAAAGTGAGTGGTCATCCATTCACTCCCCCTTCCAGTGTCCCTTTCCCCCAAACAACCAAAATCAGGATTTCATCCTAGAGGGGGGAATTGCTGCGCAAATTTTTTGCGGCAGTAAAAACAGAATTTTTCCGTGAAATTTTTTCGCGCTTCTAAAAATCGCGTTCCAATCATAAATTTTCCGTCTTTTCTCTAAAATATTTTCTCGTACTTCTCAAATCTTGGTTCCGAAACCCTCCGGGCTCGGAATTCACAACACTTTTCGTCGTTCTCTCGTTAGGACGTCCGTAGGCGCTCCAATCGTTCTCGCCGTTCGTTCTTCATTGTTCTTTTGTCAATCGGACATTAGAACTCGTTCGTTCTTCGTCGTTCTCGTCGTTCTTCCGTTCGTTCTTCGTTGTTCTATTGTCGCCGTGACATTAGAACTTCTACATCTCGTCGTTCCGTCGTTCTTTCTCGTTGTTCTTTTGTCGCCGTGACATTAGAACTTTTAATCTCGTCGTTCCGTCGTTCGTTTCGTTGTTCTTTAGTCGCCGTGACAAAGAACTCTTTCGTTCTTCTTCGTTGTTCTCGTGTCGCCGTGGCACAAAAACCTTTCGTTCATCGTCACTACGGTCGTTTCGTTTTCTTCGTCGTTCTTTCGTCATTCTCGACGAAACGTAACCCTTAATCTCAAGGGTTCCTCAACTCGTTCTACTTTTTTTAGAGATTTTATTAATCACTTTCTAATTTATTTCGTCTACAACAATGGTCACATTGCTGAAACGGAGAATGATCAGTCTCCGCGAGGAGGTCAATGATCTGGTCGGAGCAGTCAGACAACTGCCACCTATCCCAGCTGCAATTCCAGGGCAACCTAAGGTTGAACTGGCCGAGGTCGAAGGTGTCTTCCATGTTTGGGGGATCGGTAGCAGGAACTGGCAACACGTCTTCAAGACATGTTGAACCTGGAAGAGCAAGGATCCAAACTGATTGAGAAGGGTACAAAGGCAGAGCAGGAAGCAAATGAAAGGCTCTATGTGGGACATTTGGCAGACATTTCGTGGGAGGACGTGATCAAAGAAGGGCGAATGGCTCGACGCAGAATGCAGACCAACATCGCGAAACTTATTAGAAGGAAGGGCGAACTGCTGGCTTCCATTCCCGTCGAGCAGCCTGCACAAATTCCACCTCAGGTTAATGATGTCCCGCCGGCTGCACCAGTACACAATTCGATGATTGCATTTCCGCCTTTGAAACTTCGTCCGTCCTCGGGCAAACTTCATGATTGGCAATTGTTCTACGAACAATTCATGTCCGCCATCGATAAATTGCAAATCGATTCGGTGGACAAGTTCAACTATCTCCTCTCCTTTTTAGAAGGAGAGGCCAAAGCGGTGGTGAAAGGGCTAATGCCCACAGCAGCGAACTACAGGGTGGCATTAGATCTGCTGAAGGATAAGTATGATGATCAAGACTCCCCGGGAGAACTTATTGAGAAGTTCAATGGGCTTAAGGCCTGTCGACACTTCGCCGATGTACGACAATTTCAAATCGATCTCGAAGCGATTTGTCGGCAGTTGGAATCGTTGGGCGAGGATCTGAACTCGGCGATAATTTTTTCTTCTCTGGAGAACAAATTACATAAATTTATTTACATTTTATAAAGATATTTAGGTAATATTAATAATTTATTACTACATATTATCTTACATTTTATTTCATTAATTTTAAAAATATATTCTATTATTTCTGGGTGATGGTCGGAGTAGGAATATAATATGCTTGCTTGAGCCAAGTTCCATGCTTGATTACAAAAAATTGATACATTAGATTGGAGAAAATTTATTATTTATTTATTTATTTATTTATTTATTTTTATTTCAAAATATTCTCAATATTTCAAATTTTGGTATCATTTTTTTATTTATTGCCGAATCGATGGATGTTAGCTCTTTGATCAGTTCTTCGTCCACGAATTTGGAGTGGAAGTTGGGTTCTTCCTCTTCTCATTTATTAGGGAGTTGTCTTACTAAACAGAGAGCGGGGTTGGTGCAGAGTACGCAGGACTTGGGCCTGGAATTGATTGGGAGCAAGGGGATCGGAGAGAATTGAATTTAGAAGTGATTTGAATCTTTTGGTGGAGGTTCAGAGGAATTTCCGAGGATGTTCCGAGGAGGATGATTTCTGGGGATTTGAGCCACATTAAATAGGCCTTTTTACGGCCATGTTCACCCCTAGGTTTACGTGTATTCCGTGATCCTAGGGCCAGATGTGATATTAGCTTTCTCAACCCTTTTCCCGTAATAAATTCGTGTTCTCTGCCTTTCTTAATCATTATACTGGCCCCTTGGTCCGCACCAAGATGACCCTCCTTTGTTCATGACCATCATATGTTGTTCAATTGTTAAGAATTTCACCTCTTTTGTATACGCACGATTTTTTTACCATTGAAATTCATTTTTTAATTTCCTCATGCGCATAATTTTTCCATATTGTTCACTCACATTTTTATTGTATGTTATTACGCCTATTTTTCATAACTGGGCTTCTTATCTTTCATTTATTGCATCATTTAAATTTTTTGATTTTATATTTTTAGGATTTTTTCTTATTTTAATTTTTATGGTTATTTTAATTTATTTGATATTTTATTTACAAATATTTATTAAGTCGTTTTTAATGATAATTTAATTTACATTATTATTTATATAATCGAAATTAATTATTCTTTTCTTGTTTTTAATGATTCAAATTAATATCCAAATGCATAAATGAAGTGATAACATCTTTCGTCAGAAATATAAAAGATAATAAAATAAAATATTTTCTATTTGTGTGTTTTGTTAAGAATCTGGTTCTTATTACTATGTTAAATGATGTTGTGTGTAGCCACTGTATTGAATTCCGAGTATAATTGTAGTAATTATAATGCTCTATAAAATTTCATTTTTCGACTTTTAAAAAATTTAAAAATATATATTTTAAAAATCTTTAATTCAAAATAAAAAGATTTAGATTATAACAGACTATAAAATATTTAATTATGTTCCTTATTATTCATTGAGATATTAATTTAAATTCTTAATTATATTTAAAAAGCATTTTTTATTTTTCCGATATTTTTAATATAAAACCTTATCATTTTTATTTAAGAATGCTCTAATGAAAAAGTAGCACATTACTCAGCTCCAAGAATCACTCCCAAACGGGCTGCTTGCACATCTCACCCATTCCTGGTACTATAGTACCTGCTTCAATTGCATAATACCATTTTACATTTTGATTTGATTTAATCACTATTATCCTTTATTTAGTTTTAATTTTATTTATTTTTTAAATGTAATAATGTATTATATATTTTTTGTTTTTTTATAAATTTATCTATGTTAGTTAAAATTTAATATTTTCTAATTATTTGAAGAAGAATTCTACTCATTATATTAATTCAATGATAGATATTAATAATATAAATTGTTTTTGAAATTCTTTATCTATTTCATAAGTAATATTTATTATTTTAGAATTAATAATATCTTTTAGAAGAAAAATTTCTTTTTATTAGTTTACATATATTTTTATATGTAAACTAATAAAAAGAAAAAATTTTTTATATGTTATATGTTTTTTTAATATATTTTTTCAATTTTAATAGATTTCACTGAATTCTTTTATTTTTCTGAATACATTTAATAAATGACATGATTTTAAATATTATCATAGATTTTAATTTATATGAAGATTATTCCATGCATAAAAAGATGATTATCATCATTATACAAGATAATTTTATGATTTTATTCATAATTATTATTCTTTCGTGATTGTTTTTATATGGAAAATTAGAATATTGAATTACATTACTTTGAATTACATTTTTTACTTCACTTTTAATTAACTTTTAATTTTTAATTATTTTAATTGGTTGATTATTTTAAATGGCCCAATCATATTCACATAAATTTAATATAATATTATATAATTATTACAAAAGATTTAATGTTATTTTTATTATTTTTATCATGATTTATTACAACACTATTTGTATTTTTCATAATAATAACTTTTTTCTATAATTTTTTAGAATTAAATTTTTAAGCGATGAACCGTCCGTTCATAATTTGTATTTTTTATTATTAATATTAGATTTTAGCTTTTCTTTTAATTTCATTGGCATTTTAAATATGAAAATGTTTATTTTTAAGTGATTTTGAATAAATCATTTTTCTATTGATAGATTAGTTTCTTACACGGCCAACAGAATGGACCATCAAAAGGACCATTTATTAATTATTTAAATTTAAAAAATATTATTAATTTTTTCAAAAATTTTTTTTATGATTTTTTAATTATAAATGTTTAAATTTTTGTCTTGGTATTATGTAATCTAATCTCAATAATTTTTTAAGATGAATAAATATTAAAATTTCATCTTTTATCATGATATCTTATTTAAATCGCACAGCTATAATAATGTCAAAATTTTTTATTCTTACAATTTTTGCTAAAATAAATTGTTATAATTAATTTAATTTATTATATACTTTCAAAATTAATTTTTATTAATTTCTTGAAATTTTTATTTAATAAAATCAAAACATCATTTGAATAAAATAAGTTTTAGATATAAATATTAGTTTTAATCTATTCTATAAAGTTTAGTAAAAATGTTTTTATAAAAATTTCCAAACTTAATTAATTTCTATTCTAAAATAGACGCCTTAGGTCGTCTAAATGATTTTAGTGTTTTATTTTTTATCTTTTTCTTCTTATTTGATTAAAAGTTTTACCTAGAATAATTGTTATTTTTTATATATTTAATATGTCATCTTTCATATTCCAATATTATTGTTATTAGTCGCTTAATCTTTTAATCTTTTTTTCATTTAATTAAAAAGTATAAAATATTATTTGAAGAGCTGTTTTATTTGACATTCATTTATTTACTTTGATGTAACTAGAATTTTTTGTTCAATCATCATTCATTGAATAATTTTATTTTTTATATATTTATATTTACTACATTATTATAAATTTTGAGAAGGAAGTAAGTGGGCCAAGAAGGAGTTACCAACAAATAAATTTATCAAACACCTCAAAATTGGGTAATTAAACCATTTACATACATTGACAATTAAAAACTTACAAGGGAACATTTCCTACTGCCAGTCGGAATTTGCATACTCCATTCCGACAATATTATAGAGCGTGGGCGCAAACCATGGAAAACTAAAATAATGAATTCCCTCAAAGCCAGAACTTTAAGTTATTTAATTTTTAAATTTTTTACAAACGGTCGTTCTCCACACGGATCATCCACCCTTTATAGCATCGATCGTACCATAATCAATGCAAATTGATTCACCATAAAACGGTTGGAAAATAATATGTAAAATAAAAGTGATGAATATAAAAATTGTAATTTGATCTACGTTGATTATTGGTTACATCGGTGTTTAATAGACAAAAAATGATCAAAGCATAGATTGTGTGTTCAATAAGCGCATCTTATGAAAGGAGGAAGACCACAATCACAATTATCATGAACATCACAATGTTTGAAGCAATATTGAGGTGGTGTCTCGAAATAGGGAATATCTTTAGCGAGAAATCCTGACTTTTTCCATGAATAACGGATAAAATCTTTAAAGAGTGGTGCAGTAAATTGGTAGTGTGTTTCGTTTAAAATGCGGCCAATACTAGTCCTATGTGCGAGATTAATATCTGTGTGATTTCTTCTGATCTTCTCATGTATTGTGCGTAAAAAAAAGTTTCAGCTGCCTGTTGAAGAAAACATCCAGTGGCTGAATGATGGGCGTTGTTTTGGCCGGAAATGTTATGAAGCGCAGATAGTTTGACACAGTAGGATCATCTAGAGAACGCCGATAACCAGTCCATGAGTCACACATGAAAACCATGCCCTTTGGTGCTTTTGAGATGAACTCATCCTTGAACCATGTCAATTGGAGTTCGCTGGTCATTTTTCCAGATGGCGTAGAAACACAGACTAGACGTTAGTACTCGGCTAGACCTTGCTCGAAACATGCTGGTCGTTTTGGTTCATAAAAACAAACAAAAAACGAATTGAAGAGACCGCCTGCCGCCGATATAACTGGGTATACAGTTATTGAATGAGTGACCGACCGAGAATTCTGGTGACTCATCAAAACATCCTTGGAACCTTTTGCTTCAAGTGTACGAAAAGTGGCCAATTCAAGATTTATGCCCGTGTGATCGCCATTTACAATCTATTATATAATTATTAAGACGAGGATAATTAAGCAATAGCCTATTTTTCCTGAAACAAGAATAGCGGAAATTAGCATTATAAAACATGTTCCATTAGATTACATTCCATTACAGTTCAAATAGTGCAGTTATCATATTCGGTGTTTTAGTGCCTTTTTTGCCAATTTTGGCATGTTGATGCCTCTTTTAAGTGCCTTTTTGCAATATTGCAACTAATATAATTATATGATAATTAATTTACTATTAAAAGTACCATATCAGGAACAATTTTCTCACGTTTGAATACAGAGGTCCAATGGGCCATAAACTCTATTACAGTATTGTTTATTTGTTGTGCATCCTAAAAAATTATTTCTTTTAAAAAATATTTATTTGTGTCACCTCTTCATGAGTAACAGTGACTAGTTTAGTCACATGTCTACTCACGATGCGATGCTTTCTTTTAAAATTTAATAGCCATGTTGATTATGCCTTGAAGTCTTCGAAATTGATTTCTCGCGCCTTCAACAATGCACAAGTAACAACATCATTATCATGGATTGGTTCATGCCGAAGGCGTGATTTAATGAACACGTCTATTACATGATCCTCAAGCTGTGCAAGTTTTTGGTATTTTGTGCCACCTTTTTCAACATATTCACGAATTCTACACGGATAATCATTAATAAAAAGATTATTTATGTATTACCTGATAATATCCTTGTCACTCTTAATTTTGCAATAAGCATGTTTGATAACATTGTATGATTTCCCTTCATTTAACATTTGAACGATCTTTTGCTGGGTCTCGAAATCATATTTTCCTTTAGTGGGATCATGATTGCTTCTTCTTCATCCGAATTCTCATGTTCATCTTCCTCAAGATCGGAATCGAAATCGAGAACAATTTGTTCGTGATCATAATTTTCAAAATATGAGCGGCCGACTTTCTCTAATCCTTTCACAACATTAGCCAATTTTGGGTTATTTTTATGGCGATTTAATGCGGCATTAAAATCCGAAATTAATTGATCCATTATATAGATAATGATAGGGAAAAGTAACGTATCAGAAGGCAGGAAAGTGATCGGATTGGAATATCAATCCTAGAGAACCCATTTTTAGTTAAGCGATTATTCATCACTTTTATTTTACATATTATTTTCCAACCGTTTTATGGTGAATCAATTTGCATTGATTATGGTACGATCGATGCTATAAAGGGTGGATGATCCGTGTGGATGAACGACCGTTTGTAAAAAATTTAAAAATTAAATAACTTAAAGTTCTGGCTTTGAGGGAATTCATTATTTTAGTTTTCCATGGTTTGCGCCCACGCTCTATAATATTGTCGGAATGGAGTATGCAAATTCCGACTGGCAGTAGGAAATGTTCCCTTGTTAGATGGTATTCAAAGGCAAAAATAGAAGAAAAATTATGAGAGTAAAGGAATCTCACAAGTCAGTCCAGGGACTGTGGGAATGCACAAAGAATAGATGGGTCATGCGACTCAAAGGGAATGTAGAGAAAAGAGGAAGGGATAGAATTTTTCCTCAAAAAAAAATTTATTTTATTCTATAACTTTATTTTAAATCAAGAAAAAAGATAAATAAATTAGATTTATATATTTTTTCTTTGTGTGTATAAAAATACCAATCAAGAACAATTTTTTTTTAATTTAATATTCCAAAAATCATGATTATTTTTGCTAAATTAAATTAATTTGCTATTAAGATTGGTTCCTAATTATTGTTTGGTTAGAAATTATTTTATTTTTAATAAAGTTATCATAGTATTTTCTTAATTTTTATTATCAGTGGTAATTTTTTATTTTTCTTAAAAATACCTTCTTACAGAATTTCGGCGAAAATTCTTCATTACTCATTATTTAATTCTTGATTTTCATTATTTTAGATATTTATTTGATTTTACTATAACTAGGAATAATATTTCAATTAAACGCGCGCACCATCAAACGAATAATACCCTAATAGATACAAAGTTGTCAAGTAAATATTGGTAGCACATTAATTTTTTCCTAGAAATTAATTTTAAAATTAAAAATTATTAATATGAAATTAATTCTAATTATAAACTATCTTTATTTTACGACATTGTTTTAATAATTTAACTATATTTTAAACGATATATTAATAATTTTTCAGAGGATAAATATCAAGTCAGGTTCGTTATGAATCGGTCTGATGCTCTACTGGATCGGCAGCATAGGTCGCTGCTGAACATTTATCCTAAAGACTTCAGTGTCACTGAACATTCGGTATAAAAAATGGAAAATAATTTATTTATTGGTTAAAATATCATTAGAAGATTTATTTTTGACTTCTATTTTTATTTTGTTTTATTTTTTGATTAAAGTTTATTATTAAATTACTTTTTACCACCCGCTTTATTACACACCATTATACTTATATTACACCCATATTTCACAATATGTATTTTATTTTTAAATCATTAAAATTAATAAAATCAGAGATAGAGTTAATTAATCGATCACTAACAAGACATAATTCTCTTATATAAGCTGATAGTTGAAGTGTTCAAAGTTTGCCCACCCTATTATATGCGCGAATTTAACATTGCATAAATTTTCATATTAATTTATTTCATGAAATTTTTAATTTTACTTATTATAAATTACGTTTTCATATATTTTTAGCGGACATGAATATTTAAAAAAATTCAAATTTTAAATTTATTTTAAAATTCAACAATACTTATGAGCATTATATTTTACTTAATATTATTTATAAATTTTATATTAACTTTTATTTTTTAAATAGTGCCACGTTTTCATCAGAAAGATTGCATCGGCGACATATGACTTAATTCACTTTATTTTCTTAAGCTTATATAATCGCTCCCAAGTTACATTTTTTACATCGCTCCCAAGTTAATTTTGAAAAGATAATAACAAAGATATTTTTATCTATTAAGTAAATTTTCATAAATTAATTAGCGTAAGTCTAGTTTTTTTAAATTTTTCTTTTAATGTTGTTACAATTTTATATTAACTAATTCATTTCTTCCAATTTTATTACAAAAATACTTAAAAAATCTATTAAAACTTAAATATTTATATGGCTCTTAATTCTTTGAGAGAATTGCAATTTACTATACCAACAATGGACTAATAAAGAAATATTTATTTTTTAAAATAAAAATTAATTTTTATCTAATAATTAGTTTAATTTATTATATTTTCAATTGAATATATTAAACTAAATATCAATATATTTAAAATTATTAATTTTTTTTGACTTGTCTAAATTATTATAATGAATTACTTGCTATTATTTGATAATTTAATTTTCTTTTCGATCTTTATTTTCGTGTTTCATTTTCGTGGATTATTTGATCTATTGAATTATTATTTTTTAGATTTACGAAATAATTTTTCCTTAATATCTTATTTTCATAAACTCTTTATTTTCTTTTTCTTATTTATAAATTTTTTTTACGATTTTCAACGAAATAAATTCACAGATGAAATGTATTGATCATTCAATCTAGCCCTTCTCTTTCTTGATCTTGACTAGAAGTTTGGTGTTGCTAGAAGTCGGACAATTTTTAAAATAAGCTTTGAATTTTAATAATTTAATTATATTATTTTTAATATTTTCTAAATTTATTTTCATTGATTAATTAAGTGTTAATATTTTATTTTTATATAAATTTATTAATTATTTATTTCTCTAATAATAATCTAATATTATTTTTAATAATTTAGATATTTATTTTCGTTGGTTAAGATTGTATAAATTTATTTAATTATTTATTACTCTAATTTATGAAAAATCATGACGGATCATCCTTAAAGCTATCGGCAAAATAAAGAGAGCTATTGTTTCCAGGGGAGATGTTTTACTTAGAACACTATCATTGTTCCCAGCGCGATTCAACACCAAGGTTGATCGGCCAAACCGAGGACGCGAGATTACCAAATCCGTTTCCCCATGTCATTTTTCCTTCCTATTTATTCTCTCAATAGGTTCTTGTTTGATAATTTTGATATTATTTTTAGTCATTTGCTTATATAATTATCAAATCAATTAAATTTTATTTTTTTAAGTCATTCTGGGCATCTCATACTGTATATTTACTGGTTTTTCTATTTAAGGTCGATCTTATTAATAAATCTTAAAAATAATCATTTAAATTATGATTAAAAAATAAATTAAAAAAAATCAGAATAACTACTTTAATTGTTAAATAATTTTTTATTTCCATCTTAATTTATGGTATTTGTAATTTATGATAAAGAATGAGAGGGAAGCATATGTTGGCTTTTGCTTTTAGTTTTTGTTAACCTTATTTATATTCCATATTTTAGTACATCTTAATTAACAAAGAAATTTTGTAGCAATCTCTAATTTTTGATGTAATGTAGATGATTATTTTGGCTAATTATATAGAGTAAACCTTAAATATTTATTATGAATTCCAAATGCATCAAATTTCATTTAGTTTAAATAAATTATATAAAAACTCTATAACCAGATGAATTTTAATTTATTAATTATTTCTCATTAAAGTAAAAGTAAAATAATTTTGTTATATATAATTTTATAAGAAGATAAGATATATCTGGTTAGCATGTTGTAGCAATATTTATTTGGTTGGTAATTTGTTATTTTTATAAATAGCAAAATTAAAATATAATATATTTTTAGTATTATTAAATATGTATTTAATGATCATTAATACTAATTTTCTTTACATTGATTTATCAAAGTGTAGCATATTCTCAACACTCCCTGCATCTCCGACTTATTTTTATTAAATTATAATATCAATTTAGCATACTATATAAACCATTTTTTACCATGTCTTGTGGATAGTTCAGCAATACCATTCCGTTTTCTGACATCATGTAGTGAATTAATTAAAATATATTTAAATGACTTTAAATTTTTTAAATTTTCTTATGAATAAAGCTGATTTTACAATGTTTTTTGAATTTTATTATAAATATTTTTTAATAATTTATCTGGTATATCGAATTAACTTCCATAAGACATCTGAAAATTTAATTTTTTTTTGAATATTTTAAATACATTTTTCAAGCAAATTATTTTTAGTTCTTGGTAGAGAATTTTCTTTATTTGCTGCATTTTTAGAAAATTATTGCATGTAGAATTTAATTAATAAGGGAGAAAATAAAATTGCAAATGAACAATATTTTGCTTAAAATTTTCTTATATTAAATTTTTTTTAAAAGATGCATATGAATAGTAAATTTATTTTATTATATTTTTAATTACAAAATTATCCTTTAAATATAATTCTTATAATATAAACCAAGATATTAAAATCTTTCATGAGTAGGGCTCGGACTTTTAGGGAATTTCACTTAAGCCAAAATAGGGACCTATTAGGGAGCAAAAAAAGGCCAAAATAGGGAAATTTTTCCCCAAAAGATGACCTAAAAATTCAAAAATTTCGTTTAAAAAGAATATTAAGCCTTTTAAAACCAATTTAACCATATCTTGAGATATTTTCATTATAAAAATAGAAGATTCACAAAAAAAATATTAAAAAAAATTTTTCGAAATTTTTTCAAAAAAAAATTTGAATAAAAAAAAATTTGAATAAAAAACTAAAAATTATCCCAAAATTTTTGGGAAAAACTAAAAATTTTCCAAATCGGAAAAAAAAACTAAAATTTTTTTTCCAAAAAATCTAAAATATTCGGTTTTTATTGCATTTTTGTGACGAATTTCTTAAAAAATGGGCAAAATAGGGGGAAAATAGGGAGAAATAGGGAAAAATTCAGCCGGGCTTAAGAAATAGGGAAAATAGGGGAAAAAGTTCGTCAAAATACGTTTAAATATGTCTAAAAACGCGTTTTTGAGCGTTTCCCTACGTTTCCATTTCTTTAAAAAAATAGGGAATTCCCTAAAAGTTCGAGCCCTATTCATGAGTATTTTTGATTTTTATTGAGATTAAAATCCTTACGTATATTTTTTTATTTTTCATTAGCATTAGAGCTGCAACTAGGAAATCGGCATGGCCGGAGGAAAACTTTCTCTTAAGACAAATGAATTAATTTTTTAATTGCAATCGATAATATTCTAAAAATAAATTAATTAATTAATTAATTTAATAGTTTTAATATTAATATGAATATTAATAATTTATGAATTTAATTGTAGACTTTTGATTGTTATTTATAATGTAATTGAGTCAACTCATCAATTATTTTAACTCATGTATAGATTACCTTAGGAATTTGCTTTTTTAATATTTACCATAAATTTTAATTGTTTATTTTATAATCTAAAAATAATAAAATTATTATGTACATAATAGCACTTCCATTCACAATAATTAATATGTATTCACAAAGCCTTCGCCATTTAATGGAACAGACTAGATTCAACATAAGTTGTAAATAGTTAATATATTTTTTGGGATCATATAAAAAAATTTTCTATTATTTGTTCTTTTTATTATTTTTTTATATTTTTATAAGTTAATTACATTTTAATTAATTAAATTTTTTTAAATATAATTATTATTTTTACATAAATTTTGAAGTTTTTATATTAAACCACAATTAATGTAAAATATTTGCAGGCTAATTATTGAAAATAAACTGTGAATCAAGACATTGATCCCCTGGCACTTTTTTATTTACTGAGTTTATAATTTTTTATATTTATTAATAATATTTGTTATCATAAAAATAAATTAATTTTATTCGCTTTTTCGTAGATCAATTGTAATTAATAATTTTTTTATAAATAATATGAAGCAAAATATTTTTATTCATTTATTTGATTTTCTTCAACTTTCCATTAATTAAAGGATTTCAAACAATTCCTTTTTTAATTAATTTTATTTTTCAATTTTATCTAAAAAAATATATTTGGTATTGGTTTTAACATATGTATTTTCATCGGTTATTTTTTTAAGTTTATCTTTTAAATTTTTAAATATTGATTGAAAAAAAGCAGAAATAATTTCTATTATAATTCATTTTAAAATCGCAAAAAATAATTTCTATTATAATTCAATAAAAAAATTCGTTTTTATTTTATTTGTATTATTTATTAATATTATGGGTTTTTTTTTAGTTTTTTAATAAATTATAATAGGTAATTGAAAATTCCTTTTCATATTGATTTATTAAAACTGGAACAACCATCTTCTTTGTATTTAAATAGACAAAATAATATATAAAAAATAATTATTTTGGACTTTTCGAATATCTAATTTATCCTGTCGAGATGGTTTAATGTCTTTGTTTAATTTGTTTTAAAAATATTTATAACATAAAATATTATTAAACACTTTTATCAGATGGGTATATTACTTATTAGTAAAATGTACTTTTAGATATCTATGCTTATTTTTCTACAACCTATTTTTAGACATTCCTTTTTTGCTAAGATTTTTAATAAGTTCTCATTGATATTTTTCTTTTAATAATATTTAATATCCGGAATGACCTTTTTATATAATCCATAGATTTTTAAGATCACTTCATTCAACAATTATCATTTAATGTGTTTTTTTGCTGGTCATGAATTTGTTGGGTTTTTTATACTGGTTATAGGCCAGTCTGGATATATTCCAAAATATAGTTACTGACTATGGAAATATATTATATATCTTCATATGCTATTGTTAAATATTATAAGTATAATACATATGTTTTTTGTTTTAGAACTAAATAAATTATGTTTTTATCAATGTTTTTGGTAAATTAGATATATAATAACCATATATTATATCTAAACATATATTATATCTATAATATTTCTATTTTTGTGATTTCTCTTATTAAAAAATTAAAATATTTATCCTTTGATTTTTGTTGTCTAAAAAATTTTAAAAATTATAAATGGCAAAAATAAAATACAATTTTATTTTGTTAAATAATCCATTATTTTTGATTTTTTAAATTTTGATTTTGATCTTCTTAACTTTATTTAATATTCAAAATATCAATTTATTTAATCGCTTGGAACCGTCTTGTTCTATGATCTATAATTTATTTTAAATTTTTTAGAACTCGTTTATTTTTGTTTATTTTTTATCATAATTGCTGTATCATTTCGAAGATTTAAAAGTTTATTAAGGTATGTCTGAAAATAGTGGGTCAGTTATAAATTATCGCCGTGTACAAATAAGAAAATATTATTTTTGCTTCGTAAAAATTTGTGAAAATGCAAATGGATCGATGGAGAAGAGGGAAGAATGCATTCTTTTCTCCCTTCTGAATAATATAATCGGAGGTGTGAGAAGACGCCCAAATGGTCCATTTCGCAATACAAAGATAAGAAAATAAAGGGTGATAAATTAAGAGGGAAAAGGAGGGAATTGAAAAAATGGCACTATCGGTGCTGAATCGTTTCGGCCAAAAGTGCCAAAATGAAAAAATAGTCCCTAAAAACTTTTTGTTAGAGAAGTTAGACAAAAGTATAAACAGCAAATTGATTCGGAATTTTATGCTGATTCTGATGGTATAAAAATTATTTCGAATTTTTGGTCAAAATATTGAAATTTTTAGGAAACACCTTAATTTTCAATAAAACTAAAAAACTTCGAAATTTTGATCGAAAATTCAAAATAATTTTTATACCATCAGAATCATCATAAAATTCTGAACAACTTTACTGATTTTACTTTTTGTCTAACTTCTCTAACAAAAAAGTTTTTATGGAATACTTTTCCATTTTGGCCGAAACGAAACGTCTCAGCACGGCTCTAATCCACCCAATTTGTGCTCTGTCGTTAGTAAAAAAGTGCAAATAAGGGCGAAGGTAAAAAGTGTAATTAAAAGTGAAGTAGTGGTGCAAGGGGGCCAGTTTAGTGGTACTTACTAAATTACCAATGAACAGAACGATTAAATAGTGACAAAATAACTAAAAATAAATAAATAATATTATTAAATTAATGTTAAAATGAATAATTAATAAAAAAAATTCTATATATTTAGAAAAAAATATTTTATTGAAATCACACATTAAAAATTTTCCGAACCTGTGATTAACTTAATTTATTTTTTGCCCATAAATTTAAGAGATTCAAAATTTGGCAAAAAATTTAAGGAAATTCAATACCTCTGCAAAAAAAGATAAATAAACTATGGTTGATAATGATCGCGGAATAAGCTTGTTCATAGCTTTTAATTTTCAAAATTTCTCATAAAAGCCAAAAAAAGGTCAAAAATTAACCTAATTTATTGGCTGTGCTAGCTTATTTGATCCCTAAACTTTTGAATGGGCTCCAAAATTTTTGATTAGACTCTAAATGTTTTGATTGATTGTTTAAATTTTCATTGGACCTTTAAAAGTTTGTTTGGCCCCGAAACTGGACTAGTGCCGGATTATGAATACTCGTTGAAAAAACGTGTGCTATACTTATACTTATTTCACTTTGTTATCTATAGTAATAGTTAAATCTATAGTAATAGATTTTTCTTAAGAAAAAGACTAAATTCTCAAAAATTTTCTCCGGCGGCCTCTGTCGGGGCCGCCGGCACCAATTAATACATTGAAAATTCCTCGTAAAAAGTTTTCTTAGACAAAAAAATTCTCAATTTTCTTAAGAAAAAGAGCCTGAATTTTCTAAATTTTCTCCGGTGGCCCCTGTCGAGACCGCCGCCACCCTCACCCTATATATCAATATATAAAGTTTATTTAAAAAATTAACCTCAAAAATCTTCAATTTTCTTATGAAAGTGGCCAAAAATTCTGAAAATTTTCTCTGGCGGCCCCTATCGGGACCGTCGCATCACCCTAAAAGAAGGTGAATACTCTTACTTGATCTCTTTATTTTCAACTAACAATTTCTTGACGAAAATGTAAAGTAGTGAGAAATATGCGGAATAAAAATTTTACAATAATTTTATTCCATTTTTTTCACAATTTAGAAGATGCCGTATTTTTTGTCGCATTTTCACCTAAAAAGCATTATTTTTGCCGTATTGTTTGCCTCGAAAAAGGACAAATGCCGTATTTTAATGGTTTGGAGATCGCAACCCTGCGTATTATAGTTTTTGCTGTATAATTTAAAAATCAAGGGGAATCAAGAACATAGCAAAATATCATCTTTAAAGCAAAAAAATTAAATTCAACAATGATAATAAAATTTATATCCATGTAACCGGTACGCATATAATCTCATGCATATTTAACTATTATAGACATATCAATTTTATGCAATTTTTGAGTTTTTTGCCTAACTTATGATTTTTCAGGCATTTCATGTCATTTATTCTATTCACACTAATAATTTGAAATGTAACGATGTATAAGTCTCGATAATAATTGATTTATTAATAGATTTCGAAAATATTTTCATTTATTATACCTTTTTCTAAGAAATAAATTTCCTAAACAAATTTTTTTGGCACTTTTGGTTTAAATTCCCATGAATTTTTTAATTTTTTCTCTTTTTAACGACTCTGGTTTGAAACTCCAATTTTGGCGGTATTCGCCGAACTCAGCACGATAGAAAGAGAGAAAAGGAGAGAATAAGGAAAGTGGGACTTTGTAACCATGTTGTTAAAAAGTTAAGCTTGATTTTTTTAAAAAAAATGTGCCATATGGGCGTTTTAAAAAAGGTGCCAAGGTGCCAAAACCCAGTATGTTCTCCAAAAACCTTTTTTAAACCTTTCGAGGCCAAAACTTCCAGCGACAAAGTTGTGCAGAATTTTATGATATATCTTTTGGTATTTTTGTTTTTATAAAATTCGAACTAAAAGTTCAAATTTTAACCTATCATTCTTTGATATCGAATTATATAGAGAATTAGTAAATGTGTTCGAAATTATAATGAATAATTTGTTATTCATTTAACCATTAAAATAACTCTGTATTAAAAAAAATATCAAAGTTTTAATCAATTTTTATATTTTTTTTCGTATTTTTTCAACAATTTCCAGATCTGTTTTTTAATTATTTTAACAATATTTTTATTCGGAGCGAGTATATTTTTGTTTATTATTCCTAATGAAATTATATTTTTAATAAACTATTTTTCTATATATTTTTTTAATTTAAAAAAAATACAAAGAAAATTTATAGACGTCAAACAAATACAAATCTATTTTAATTTATTATAGTTATTTTATTTTTTCTTATTATTAAGCAATTGCTTCTTAGCGACATAAAATTTTAAATATCACATAATTGAATTGTGCAAGTCCATTGCTGCAGTCATTAGCAGAAAAAGAAATGCAATTAAGATAAGAATAATAGAAGATATATTATATAGTTTTTTGTATGTCATCGTTTTTTAATATTTAAGTTCGGTTTCGATAAATAATTGAATTTATTTGGATAAAAATATTAAATTATTATTCAAGTTTTAACATTTTAAATGAATTATAACTAATTAATAATATTTTCGTTTTAAATTTGTATAATTTTTTCTAAAAAATTGAATTATTTAAAATTTAGCTATAAATTTTTTGCATCAATTTATGTATGTAATCTGTTATATAGTTCGCTGTTACTGTGCAAATGTCATTGGTTTATTTTAATTTTACTTTAAAATATTTTTGAAAATTTTAATTAATTTTTCCATAAGCATTATTATCATTTCATGATGAACAAATTCGTTTTTATGACGCTTTTAAAATTCTTCCAATGGTGAATCTGAATGATTCTTTATATCAGTTTTATAAATTTTTTATATAACTTATTCTGATTCATTAAATCTTTATATTCATATATTCTACATCAGTAGCTCGTAATCAGTATAAATTTTTTTTAATTCTAATGATCATTTAAAATGTTTTATAAAATAAATGTGCGTTGAGCAATATATAATTATATTTTCAAACTAATTTAATTTATTATCATTTATCTTTATCCAAATAATAGTTTCTCTGATAATTGCAATCATTTGAAATACTAAAAATAAAAGTCATCGATGTATTATAATTTTAATGCAAATTTATTTTTGTTTGGTTGGTTTTGAGTTATTTCAGATTAAAATTGATTTATTTATAAAAATATTTTATTAATTTATTTTTTGTGCAGCCATTTAGAAGTATTTTTTATTATTTTTTATTATTTATTGTGATTTTATCTTTTATGTTAAAATTTTTTTACTTATTATATTGATATAATTAATATTTGTTTGTCCATCTTAATATTTTCATTAAATCTGAATTTATAATTAATTTTTCACATTATTTGTCATTTTTAAATATATTTTACGACAGTAAGCAAAATTGATAGGTAAATTAAATTATCAGTTATATTAATTTAATATTTTTTTATTGGTACTGTTATTTTGATTTTTATTTTTTAGTAGTATATTTTTGCATTCTTGAATTAGGCCAAAATGGCATGCCAACAACAGGAAAAAAAGGAAGTTATGAGGAAGGGCACAAAACGCAGAATATCCACTGTGATTGTCCATCATTTTATTTGGCTCGAATATTTAGAATCGTTTGTATAATTTTTTATTTATTTTTGATTATAAAATTCTTCCTAGATTTTAGATTTATTTAGATTGATTTCCATTGGAACGGTGGTGTTTTATTTTACATTAACTTCAATTTTCCATTATTTAGTATTATTATTAATAATTAGGTGTCTTTATCTTTAAAAAATTCGCCCAATTTTCTTAGATTTATTTCATATATATAAGTATATATTTATTATTGAATTTAATTAATTTTTCTATTTATCTATAGCTTAAAAGAAAAATTTTTTAAATAAAGAAATTTATCATTTAATAAGATATGATTTTGGATATATTTATTATTTGTAAAATCCCTCTCGGAAAACTTTTTCGATTTCTTTAATCGGTATTTAGTTTAATTTTTCATTTTCTTTAAAAATAATTTTCCATAAGTAGAAATTTTGCTTAAGATTAATATTTTTATTCATTAAGATAATGATAATTAATTCAAAAATTTTGCTTAATATTAATTTTTCCTCGTTGGTGTCTATCTTATTTTTTAGTTCATAAATTTTTATCTTATTTACTTGAAAATTTTTATATTAAAATTTAATCAGCCTTTTAATATTTTTTAATTTAAAAGTATTTTTATTTTATTAACGCTTAAAAGTCTATATTAAAAATTGAAATATTATTTTATATATGAAATAAAACATAAATATAATTTAAAATTTATCATTAATCATTAAATTTCTTCTTATTTGAGAGAATTCTAGTCCATTTTTTAAATGATATCTTTCCATATGTTTTTAAAGCTTGGATTATTCAGAATTTTTATAATATTAAATATTTCTTCAAAAGTGATGATATTTCCTTTTCTATTTCATTTTTAATTTTTTTATCTTATTTACTGGAAAATTAATTTATCAATTTTTTTAAAATTAATTTATTTATGTTCTTTATTTTTTGATGTCACGTCGAGGTCACCAAAAAATATTCGAAGTGACGATTTTAAATTTTTTTATAATATTTTTCACTTGTAATTCTGTAGATTTTAATGTAAAAATTGTATAATTTAAATTGATGATCAATTAGTTTGGTAAGTGTTGATTTATTTCAATAATAAATTGATTTGTTGGGCTCGACATTGACGTCAATGTCGTAATTTTGGTGCACAGCTGAAACATAAGATATGATTTCAATAATATTTATAAAATTAACTGTACGATGTATAATTTTTTGATGTGTTTCATTTTTAATTTAATCTATTTTAATAATATTGAAGAAAAAACCTATTAATTATTTAATTAATTTTATTTTTTATAAATTTGATAAATATTAATTTTGAAAATCCGATAAAATAAATAATAATTAATTTTTTAAATACAAAAGAATTAGTTTGAATTTCACTTTTTTAAAAATATTTATCTCTATGAGCGAATCCGAGTTTATAAAGGACTGACAACGAGCGGTACATCTCCAGCTCTTATTAGAGAGGTCGTAATTTAATCTGAAAAAAGTGCCGGATGTTGTCCGTCCTACTGAGGATGACAAGTGTGCGGTATGTAAAAGATAGGGTGCCACGGAACCGGAACCGGAACCGGTCCGGAACTCCCGGTCCCCCCGGAACCAAAGTTCCGGTTCCGGTTCCGATTTTTAAAAACCCGGAACTACCCGGTTCCGGTTTTCAAACCGGTCGGAACCGGAACCAATCATACACCCCTAAGAATGGCATTTTTGGCCGAAAATGCACCCCTAAGAATGGCATTTTTGACCAAAAAATTGGTGAAATTTCTTTAAAAAATCTGAATTTTTTCGTCCAAAAATGCTAACTTTTCCCGCCTCCCAATTATTTATCAATTATATTCATTCTACGAAACTTTATCTGTCTTCTGCCTTTCGTCTTCTTCTCTCCTCCGACCTTACCCCAAGTAAATTTTTTTGAAAGTTTTTAAATGGAAAAATTGGATTATTTATTAAGAAAATTAGGCTATTTTGGATTACATCTAAAAACTAAAAATTTTGAAAAATTTTCATTAGAGAAAATTTTAATGGGTTGTGTTCTTCCAAATAACATAGACCTTTTAGGAGTCTTCCTAAATTTCATGAACTTATATTCATATTCTTGGATTCTAAAAAATTTCTTAGCCTTCATATACCTACCTTGGATTTTTCAAACAGCTCAATTTTTAGAATTTTTAAAATAGTTAAAACAATTTAAAATTTTTTTTTAAATTTTTTTAATTTTTGGCTTAAAAAAGACTGGTTCCTAGTAAAAGAGATAGATCTGCATATATAAAGAATAAAAGAGAAGAAGTGTCTTGATATTTTTTAGAATAATCATTTTGTAAAACTTCATTTGAGGTAAAAGTATACACCTTATCATTTAAAATAAAATAATAATAAAATTTGATAATAAAGTACCTGAAAGATCTGATGGAAATTATGTTTTGAGAGATTTATCATATATAGAATAAAAATTTTATATTTTTTTTGTTTTTTGATATAATTAATCCTTTGGAAAAAAGAGAGAAAAATAAATCTATTATTCAAAGTCTGCAATTTATTATTTATTTAATGTTTGTAAATTTTTAGAAAAAATTTTCAATTGTTTGGAATATCTGGTTATGATGAAAAATCCAATGAAAAGTTTTATATTTCAATTTCAATGAATTTAAACTATTCATAGATCAAGGTACCTAGAAACTCGATTTTTTTAGTATATTAAATATTTATTTATTTATGTATAGAATTATAAAAATAATAAAATCTGCATTCTTATTGAAATTAGGTCCACGCTTTGAGCAGATATGCTTCTACGGTTCTTTCAATTATTGTTGATGATTAAACAATTTTTATCCATTTTATTGAAAGTTTGGCTAATAAATTTAAATGTCTTGGATCTACAACCTTAATTAATTTTTATGATAAATACAGTTTGATTTGTAATTGTTTTATATTTTTTTAAGATATTAATCTTTATATAGAAAATAATATTAAATTTATATTTTAATATTTTTTTCTAACTTAAAATAGTTCAATTTAAAAATGACGTAATTTTTTAAAAATAATTTGATTTTTTTATAACTATCATTTATTATTGATACTTTATATAGGTATATAAATAATTCTTTAGAAAATTTTACGATTGATATTAAGTTCTTATTCAAAATGTTTTACAAAATAATTTAAATTTACAAAATAATAGAAACAAATTATCAATTTATCGTCAAATTGTAATTTTATTTTTTATAGTAATGAATTTTTTATTTTTTTTAAATACTATAAATATATATCCTATTATTAATTTAACCATATTGTATGTAGCATTATGACATAAATGTTATTTATGTATCAATCGGAGTGATATTTAGCATGGCTAATAGCGTGACATTCCTTGCACTGAGCAGGATCATATTGTAAACTGCAATTTACATTCTTTATAATTTACATACAAATTAATATAATTAATAGCATTATTTTTTTTATTCATTTAAAATTAATCATTTTTAATTTATTAAAATAATAACTTGCTTTTTTATTATTTAACCTATCTATTTCTACTAATTCTAATAGTGTTAAGGTTCGTCAATCTGAGTTTCTCCTCGTCATATTTTCCCACTAATTTTATGTTTCCAGATTATACGAAAATCCCTTTATTTTCTCTCATAATGGAAGAAGAAGATCAATTTTTATCACATATATTTTATATTTTTTATATGATTTTTTGTAATTAAATTTATTGATAAATATATAATAAATTTAGTTTTTTAAAGTTTTCTTCTTTTGATTTTTGATTAGAGATTTTTGCTTAAAATTTTTTTATTTATTATATTATTTTTAAGATTCTTTTATTGTATTTCTATTAAATAATTCAACTAAATTATATAATATTGGAGGAGCTTTTTTTATGATAATCAAATAAATTGTTTTATTAAATGCTTAAATAACTAATGATTTTAATATATTTATGGAACTTTAAAACCTGAAAATTTATCGAAGAATGAAATTTTAATAGTTTTTGGAATTGCTATTCATAATCTCCTCTCGCAACACATTAATTTCAATCGATTTTTTAAATAATATTATTTTATATTTTTTAGACATTACTATAATTTTATTATCTTTTAGCTATTCTGTAAAATATCTTATAAAAAGTATTTACCTAAATATTCAATAAATTGTATAATATTTTATAATTAAGTATTTATAAACCTTAAAAAATCTATTTTTTAGAATTATCTTTTAACTTATTTATAACTCAATATTCAATTTGATTATTTAATCCAAAAATTAATTAAAAAAAATCAACAAAAATAGGTACAACAATAAATCTATAGTTTAAATAGAGTTATTTTGGCGGCGTTATAATTGTTTTTATGTTTTATTTTATGTATAATTGTTAGTCGCACGATTTCATTCCAATTCCAATTCATAATGTTTCTATCTCTCGGATATATGTTTTTACAAAATTTTTTGCATATAAATATTTAGAATTGTTTTAGAAACATCCATTTCATATTTTTACTATACATTTAATTTATTATTTAATATATAAAAATAAATTAGATATTTGCAAAAAATTTTTTGCAAATTTTTCAAAGACAAATTACTTCATTCAATCCGGGTTCCGTGATATAAAATTAACTTTCTAATTATCTATTTATTTTATCGGCCTCACTATCTTATTTTGAAATGTAAATTTAATTATATCAATAATGTAATTTATTTTTTATTTCATTAATAATGAGCAAATTAACTGATTGTTATCAATTATGATATAATAAAAAAACAAAAAATAGCATAATTAAGCCATTATCATTCTTTTTACTTTGTAATACTTTTCCATAAATATTATTATCATGATTTCATGATTATACAAATTCTTTATATAAATTTTTATAATGTTTTTATAATAGATTATCATACTCATTCATATTGATTATAATAAATTTATTCATATTGGTTTTTATTTCATGAAAAATGCAAAAGGTACGTTTTATATATTTTTATTTATTATTATTCAAGATAATGTATATCAAATTATTTATCAACTTACAAGGGGGATTAATGATTTGGTCAATGCAAACACCTTTAATTGTATCGGTATCAATGTCTTTTTTATCTTTTGATTCTTTATTTTTAAAAAAATTATTCTTTTTTAGTTTCTGCTTTATTTATCGTTTGAATAATTGAATCACTTTTATTTTTTTTATTTAATATGAATTAATTTACTGATTGAAATTTTATTCTAGAAATTTTTCTAAATTTTATTTACGTTATTTATTAATTTTTATTTTTTCATTATTGTTTTACTCATAAAATAATTTTGCTTCTAATTTCCATTTTTATAACATTTTATATTTATATTTAAGTATTACATTATTAAAAAAAATATTTAGCTAGTTTTTAAATTCTTTTTATAACTCTAACTTTTAAATATTTTAAAATGTGTTCTGTGTTCATAATTAATCAATAAAAATAATCATAATGACATTTTTTAGTTATAATTTGGATTGGTTATCTTTATTTTATAAAGAATTTAAAGTATACGATATTTTTAATAAAATATCTAGTACCGTAATTGACTCCTGGAACGCAATTAGGACCAGTGCAGTCGCATACTTGAATATCGCCAAATTGGCATATTAGCAATGCAAGGATGAGGATGAGTAGCAAGCCTGGTTGCCCCATCATTTTTATTACCATAGTTTATTTTTTGGAACTTGAATGAAATTTATTTTTTGGAACTTGAATGAAATTTTTTACATTTCCAAAAATAGTATTATTAGATCGGATGAAATTTTTTTAATATCCAAAAATAAAGCTAATATATATGTAAAAATATTTTCAATTTTTTCAGATTATTTGATTTAAAATAAATTATGACCAAAAAATCAGAAAATATTAATCGAATTTTTGATAAAACTCTATTCAATAATAGTATGAGTTTAGAATAAATTTTATTTTATTATATTAACTTGCCAGAGTATAACATCAATTTTTATCATTTAATAATTGATTCCTTTTTATTAATCAAACTATTGGATGTTTAAATTTTTGGGTTATAATGCTTTATTTTTTATTGTTTTTTATTTTTGTTTGAATCTTTGGAATGAATTCAAAATATATTATTAATCTTGTGTTTTTTCAATTTTTGAATATTTACAAATTATTTAACTTATTATGGTTAGCATTATAATTTTATTTTTCAGGAAATGTTATTTTTTACGATAATGATTTCTTAAACGAAATTATCATCTTTAATGAATTAATATTTTTGATAGGTAGAAATGAATCCGAATGAACGTGTAAAATGGAATCCATTTTATTAATGGATCAATTGAGTGAGTGGAAAACGAATGTTTTTATTTCCTGTGAATGATATTATCGGAGGTGGGAAGATGCAAGACGAACTCCAACAAATGCACCGTTTTTAAACAGCATAATGGATCAGAGAAGAGAAAAAAGGAGAATAAGTGAAATGAATTTTGTTGGTGCTGGATTGTTGGAAATGTGTCAAATGAAGTGTCAATCTATTCTGCAATCGTTTAAGTCTTTAAGTCCATCCGATTTGGTCTAATCTATAAAAAAAGTTATAAAAAAAGATTTATCCTATAATATGAGGCAGTATGGTACATTTAGTCGACCGGTGCAGTTCATTAATTCATTAGTTTTGCTTAGGTTATTTAATTTATTTATTTATTATTTCTTGGTTATGCTTTTATTTCCATATATAATTCAGAATATATAATTCACAACAGTATATAATTCAAACAGAATAAAATTAAAAAGTCAATTTTATATAAATCCGCTAATAAAGAGAATTTGTTCTTTTTTATTATAGGATTTATTTAATTTAATTTAATTTTTTTATAAGATAATTAATAATTTTTAATTTATTTCATCTAAATATATTACTAATTGTAAAGAAATAAATCATTTTCCAAAATAAAATTTTTTTCATTGAAAATTTGATAAAAATGTTCTTTTTTCATTTGTAATTTTTTGAGCTAGTATAAATTTTTTTTTGAAAAGCATTTCTTCGATTTTATCAAAAAAACAATATAAGTTAATAACAAGCTGCTGTATTTTCAAGATTTTTAAATTTAATTTTTTTAAGTCAAAATTGGGTATCCCCATATTCGAAATAGGCCGAAAATTTATTCTTATACATATTAATTTTTCATTTATATTTTTTTGTCTTTAATTTTCTTTTATTAGCAGATAATTATTTCGTGTTTAAATATATTTCACATTTTTCAAGCATTGCAATTTAGTAAATTCAGTTAATTATTTTTATAAATAATTTTTTTAATAGAATTTACTGTTTCAATTCTATTTTTCTTGATTTTTATTTAATTTTTTAATAAATAAAAAATTATAATTTCACTTTTATTGAAATTAAATGTTAATTTTAATTTTTAATGGAAGAAAATACTTTAAATGCAATATGAGATGCATATCGTTTTTCATGAAAAATATCAAAAAAATAATAATTTTTATTTCTTGTTAAGTTGTTTAGTTAAGAATAACTTTGTTCTTATTTTTTATTTTAAATGGTTTTATGTCGTAGCCATTGTTTACATCGTGTGTATAGTGATACCTACTGTCATAATACTCTTATGAGTATTCCCAATTTTGTTATAAATTTTTTAATTTTATTTTGATATATAAAAATTTACACATTAACTCATGATTCAAAATCTCTTTTATTCAATAATGGTTAATAATTCATGATATATTAATTTACATCCTACTTAATCACAGTAATATTTATAAGGATAATTCGATTTATTTTTCGCTAATTTTAATTAACTTCATTTTTGAGAATGTAAGAAATTATATTTTTACAAATTTTATGATCTAATTAGAAAGTATTGTAAAAAAGAATTTTTCTTCATAACATTAACCTCTAAATTAATTATGGATCAGAATTTAACTTTCTAATTTAATTAAATTTAAATTATTTGTTAATATTTCAAAAAGAATACGAAAAGTATTTTTCGCATCTTTTAATTAAATTAGTTGAATATAAATTTAATATTAAATTTTCACAGAAATTCTTAGTTAAAAAGGAAAATTTCATTGAAATAAAAATTTTCTATCCATATTAGGTATTATACTTTTATCTTGTATTATTCCAGAAGATCTTAAATGGTCATCATCCATTTGGCTTTGCTGAAACTTAAACAATGCGTGGATGCTAAAAACACTCGATTCAATAGAAACCGGTCTTTAATGTTTGATAACTTTCTTTTATTTCTTGCATCTGTATATATTTTTTATTATTATTCATTTCATAGAAGTTATATTATAAAATATTTTTATTGCCTATTTTTATTATCTACATTATAATTACTGTATTAAATTTAGTTTATATTTGAAATTTATTTTGCCTTATTGTGATTGCAATATAATTATCTTAACTTGTTTTTTCTTTTGTTGAAACTTTAAATAATAGCTGGCAATATTAATCCATGATTAGTCCAATAATTTAAATTTTTTAAAAAGTGTGATCAACATGAAATAAATTTTCCCAGTTTCTTTATTTACTATTTTTTTAATAATTGATCATGTATTTAGTGTTTCTGGATAAATCTTATTTCTATATTTATTATAATAAATTAATTAATACTGATTAGTATTAGTTGAGTAATGCTCTTTTAGTAAGTAATTAAATTTTGTATTATTATTTGCTCAACTAAAATTTTTTATCCGAATATCAAGTTCTCTATATCTGGAATTACGTCAATAATAAATATATTCCGATACGTGGAAACGTCTAAAATTTATTTCTAAGTTTATATATTTTTTCTACCTCGTTAATTGCGGCAACCTCGAAGTCACAAATTACTGTATTTGGAGTATATTAAGGGATACAAGTTAGTCTTTTTAAATTTTTGCTTATTATATTGTTAGCATAATAATATAATGTTTTTAGATTATTATATTTAATATTCATCCTTTCCTTATCTAATTTTTTAATTTATAGTTAGATCTTTCTTAAAATATTTTTGTTTTTTAGTTTAATTCACAACATAATGTCTTTGTTTAAACTTTATAATTATCGATGAGTTAATTGATTAAAACCTTATATTATAATTTTAAATATTACATATAAATTTATAGAAAATAATCAGTTACGATTTTGAATACTCGTTTCTTATCTTTTTATATCATAATACTAAATAAAATTAATCCAATTGAATATATTAAAGATATTAATTTGTATTATTTTTTCAATTTATTAAAGATTTTTTATTTTTAAAATTTCATTTTATTCTAATTCGATTGATATATGTATTTTCTAAATAATTCTTATTAATTTTATCTATTTAATTCCAAGTTGTTAATTCTCTTATAATTTAACTGTTTATGTTTCGGTAATATAATCATTAAAAACAGAAATTTCATTATTTTTTCTGGAACATTTTTATTGTATTTTATTGTTAAATTAACAACAATTAATTTATAGTTAAAGTAAACTATATTATTTTTTTCACACTATAATAAGAAACTATAATATTATATAATTATTTATTTAATTTTTAACTGTTGTTCGTTTGCTGTATATGGTATTCTAACTATATTTCAAATTAATGTTATTTATTTTACGCAATAATGAGACCTTCTACATTTGCAGATGTAAAATTTACGATACTGAAATGATTATTCATTGTAATGGAATTGAAATGATATATTATAAATAAACAGTAATATGAATTTAAATAATATTATATCATAATATATATTTCAGATAAAAATATTTTAAATCCTACTTATATTTTTTGAAAAATCTTTTTTAGGATTTTTATTACATAAATGATATTGATAAAAATTGCATAATATAAAAATTATATTATATTTATTAAACTCGATTTTAAAAATTATTCTTGTTTCCATAATTTTTAAAGTTTGAAATAATGAGATATATGTATACATAATGTGTATAAATAATCAAATTGTATATAAATAATTAAATTTAATACACTAAAAATATTTAAAATTTATTCTGATTAGTTTTTCTATTCGGGAATGGTAATTTTCTCGCATATTATTGTTGTTTAATAATAAAGTCATTTTTTTAATTTTTTAATTTATATTATGTTGAATTTTATTGAAATTTTATAAACCTTTTATTGATCATGTTGAATCTTATATATTTTTTGTAATATATTTTTTTTTATTTTGAAGTTCTAATTATATATAGATCACAGTCATACTTTGGTATGCACCAAATTTTGCACATTAGCCTTTATACATATGTATTTTTACATTATTTTATTATAAATTATAGGTTATTTCATTGAATATTTTTTTTAAATATTACTATAATACTTAATAATTTTTAGAAAGTAATTATTATCTTCGATTATGCTATTTAATCCTTATCTCATTTTGAAAGTTTTTAACAGAGAGATGGCAAAAATTTAGCTGATTAAGATTTATTTTATATATTTAAAAAAAATCATTTTTTTACTTCCATTTTGGTGGCAATGTCTCAAAATTTTTATATTGCAAAAAGGCATATATCATCGGCATATAATAAACAGCTATAATTTCATTGCTTTGATAATATCTTATGTTTTATAATTTAAAATATTAACTCCAATAGCTTCTCGGTAATCATCGAATTTTTTCAAGTTAATTCTTTTGATTAAAATTTTATTTTTCATAATCCAAGGGGTATAACTTTTTAATTTTAAACCTCAGATGGTCTTTTTAATTTTTAAGCTCATAATTATTGAAGAATAAATAAAATTTATTTTAGAAAAAATTCAAAGAAGATTTAAATTTATAATAATATTCGATCGAGAATTTTTTATAAATAATGTTAAACTTAAAAAATGATGATTTAAATTTAAAAAAGAATTTTTTTTATTTATTTTCTTTTATTTTATAACTTTTTATTCTTAATTTTTCCGAGTATTTTTCTTATATAAATTAAAGATATTATTTTCAATTTAATAATTACATAAATTAAAGGTATTATTTTCAACTTAATAATTAATATTTTCTATTATTTGTTATAAATCAATTGATATTAAAAATTTTAATTTAGAAATATGTATCCATCAGTCTACTATCCTTAATACTTTTTGATTTATTATCCTTTCTTTTGTTCTTATTAATTCATTGATTCTATATTTTTTTATTAATTAATTTTAGTATATGCAGTAAGTTTTTATAATTAAAAAATTAATATCAATGTATACATGTAAAATAATTTTAGTTATATTTGCTTTTTTAGATTATCTATTGAAAATAATTTTTATTTATAAAAAATATATAAATTAAATTATTATTTTTATTTTATGAATAATTTATTTTTTATTGTTTTTCAGATTAAATGTTATTTAAAAAAATGCCAAAATTAGCAAAAGTTGGTAAAATTAAATTCTTAATTTCATTATTTATTCTCATACATTATTTTGTTTATTAAGTGCTTTAACTTATATTCAAAATTTTTGTTAATTTTATTATTACTCTTTTGATTTTTAATAAGAATATTACTTGACTTTTTAAAGAAAATCTCTTATTTTTTAATTATTATAAGTTAAATAATATGGAGAAAAGACGAGGTTATATTTTCAGCTCTCTTTCCTTGTCTTTATTATAATTAATAAATAAATCAATAGAAATTTATTTAAGGATTTTATTTATAATATTTATTTAATAATTAACTTTCAAATATTTTCTTATTTAAGAATTTCAATTAATATATTTAATCCTATTTATAGTCTTCTTAATCCATCACTTTATCATTCTGGCTAATTTATGCTTATAGAAAAAAATTTCATTTCAATCTTTTGCAAAATTTTTCATCTTATTTATTATTTTTAAACCAAAACATATTTTTTCCCTTCGTTCAGTTGTTTCTACCAACTTGCAACAGATGATCTCTTTCCATTAAATTTATTTCAATAAATAAAAAAATAAAAAATTTTAAGTTTTGGAATTTTCGTTTTACTTAATTTTATACACAGTAGTTAAGCATTTTTATACTCAATAGTTATTTTATTGATTTGATTTTTTATTTTTTATTAAATTTTATCAAAATAATTGATTTTAATAAAAAATAATAACACAAATTTCTTGCCAAGAATATTTATATCTTAAAATTTAAAATATTTTAAATAAAATGAAATATATTTCTCACTGCTTATCGATAGATTAGATGTTAATAAACTCGTTGTCGATGTCAGGGTTGAAATCTGAATGGAAATTATTCTTCTTCTTTTGATTCGGACATATTCCGCTGTTTTTATTAAAGAAATATAATTAAATAAATGTTAATATGATTTTAAATAGTCTAAGATACATTATTTATTTTGATGCTGGTCATTCCAGTATGCAAACAATATTTTTAATCAATTTATTTTCAAAATTAAAAAAACAATATAAATTTTAAATTTTTTTGATTTTGGATGATTTTGTTTATATTATTGAACATATTCTTGATTTTTAATAAGGAATGAGATATATTATTTCTAATTGTAATTTTAATAAATAGAATATAATTTACTTTAAGGAAGCATATATGTATAAAAATATAATGTAATGCAAAATAAAAAATTTCTCAAGTATTATTTTTTCGGAATCCGAATTTGTCGTATTCCAAACAAGAATTTAATTTATTGAAAATTTTAGAGAGAAAAGTGTTAGTTCCATTTTGAGCTCTCGTTCCTTGTCTTTTTTAAATATTTTTAAGAAAAATTAAATCAATACTTAAATATAAAATTATACATAAAAAATAATTTAAATATGTCTGTTTTTTCTTGTTTTTAGGATATTATATCCCAGCAATGTTGGCTAGGATACCTGAATTTGTTATCTTTTATTTTTTTAAATGAAATAGAGCTAACAACTAACATGTTCAAAAAAATATAATAATATATTTAAATAAATTCTATTGAAATTCTTTTTTATGATCAAATTATCTGCGATCATAGGCATAATAATGTATGAGTGTCTAAGAGTTCACCCCTTATAAATTAATAATTTTGAGCATGAATTCAAAAATTTAATAAAATTTTTTATTTTAAATTCTCATATTTGTATTATTAGCGTTTTATTTAAAATATTTCTATTTTATTTCAGTACTTATATTTGAAAAATTCAAAAAAAAGCTACAGCGATTTTATTGTTCTCATTTCGTTATAGATCTTTAAAAATATCATTAATTTTTTATTTATTATATTATTATTGTTTCGGAATTTGGAATTTTAATTGATATTCATAATTTTAACCAAATAATTTTTTAACCAAATAACTTTTTTAAAGTAAGCTCTTTTTCGCATTTTTATAAAAAGATACTTAAGTTTTCTTCAAATATCAGAATAAATATGAATTGTATAATAATAAGAATTAAAAGTTGCATTGTTTCAACTTTATTTTCAAACTTTTTAAATACAATTATTGTTTTTATGTTGGTGTATGGATGGGCAAATGCCTAGTAATATGTATAGAATAGGAGTAGGTTGCCGGTGCTACCAAAAATGATTTTAGCTTCTGCTTTTTTCTAAAAAATAAAAATAATCATAATAAATTTATGACATGGAAAATTGAACAAAATTTATTCTATCTTCATATTTATCAAAATTTATTCTATCTTCATATTTATTGAATATTTTTTGTTAAAAGAATCAAAGGTTTTAAAGAATCATTTTTTTGAATATCTTTAAAATTAAAACTTAAAAATTTTGAACAAAAAAATGCTTAAATGAAGTTTGGAATTTATTTTTTTGAAAATTTAATTAAAAATTTTATTATATTTTATTATTTTTAAATCCATACTATTTTTTCTTATAAATGATTAACTATTTATTCAGTTTTATATTTTGTGAATTCTTTTCATTAGATATAATAAATAAGTTTTTTTTAACTTTAATTTATAAAATTTATTGTTATTTTTAATTTATTTATTAAAAAGGAAGTTTTAGATTCTATGTTGTTTGTTTTTAATTATTTTATATAAATTAATTTTTCTTTTATTCGCATTACAATTCTTTTATTTCTAATTATTATTTTATTAAATAAATTTTAATTTTTTATTCGTGGTGGGTCGTTTCTTAAAAATCGGCCATATCAATTTTTCCCATCCAGCAGACGGGCGATTCTTAAAAATCGGCCAAAACGGGCGTTTCTTAAAAATCGGCCAAAATGGGCGCTTCTTAAAAATCGGCCAAAATCTTTTATAACAAAATTCTGTATAAAAATGGTTTTCAAATTTTGCAAATTTTCTGAATAATTTGATAAGATCCATTTATTATTTATTTGTATTGAGTTTGTGGAATTTTTTTAGTTTTGAATAATTCCTTTAGAAAAAATTTCCAATTTGTATATATTGACTAAAATTTAAATATTGACTAAAAATTTTAGTAATTTTTGTGGCGAGTTTTTTTTGTATTTTGCGCTTTTGAATCCCTATTATACTTCTATCTTTGTGATTTTTAGTCCAATTTTCTTTAAAAAAGTTTATTTATTATAAATATATCGAATAGTCATAATAATAATAATAATAATTTGGCTGAATGAGACTATTAAATTTAATTTAATTTAATTATTATTTTTCTTAATTGGATTATCAAGTTTTATATCATTTTTTCCTTTATAAAATCTTTTGGCCGATTTTTAAGAAGCGCGCGTTTTGGCCGATTTTTAAGAAACGCCCGTTTTGGCCGATTTTTAAGAAACGCCCGTTTTGGCCGATTTTTAAGAAATGACATAGCACCTTTTTATTAGATCGTTTATTGTTTAATTCGAAAATATAATTAAATTTTTATTTGGTTATTTTATTTTTTCTTATTTTCTATGAATTATTTAAAAATTATAAACAATTATATTTAAAAATATTTCTATACAATGTTATTTTCTTAATTTTTATGAAATTTACACCGTTTTCATTTCTAGGTATTGAATTAATATTTTTTATGAATTAATTTCTTGGTTATATTATATGTCAAGATTATGTAAATTTGATTTATAGAAAAGATCATTTTTCATTTATTTTAATATCGTTCCCAGTAATTGCAGCGGTCTCGGTGGTGATCATCGATTGTTTTCCAAAAATTCGCCTTTCTTTTATTGGCCAGGTTTTTTCAGTGTTGTCGACCAAGGTCTTCGCCTGAGCATTAATTTAATGTTGTTAAATATTTCCATATATGTAGTTTATTTAATCAAAGGGCAGAATAACATGGGAATTTATTTTTATTTTAATTAAAGAAAAAATTTAAAAATTAGTTGAATTTTGATCATCCTGTTTTTGATAAAACATAATAATTTGTTCTCTTTTACAATGAATAAACTTGGTGTGGAATACAACAGGGGTGCACACGGCTACGGCTAAGCCGCGGCTAACCGAGGCTAGCCGCGGCTACGGGCGGCTACGGCTACAAATTTTTGAAAATTTGACGGCTACGGGCGGCTAACGGCTATGGACGCCAAAGCCGCGGCTTAGCCGTGATAGCCGCCTATACATATTTTTTTGATTGATTTCACAAAAAATTCCGAAATGACTAATTGAAATTTTTTCCCAGAAGAATTTTTTAAGGAAAAGGTTCAAATTCTTAAAATTTTTTCCAGGTGTCCATTATTCAAATTCAAAAGTCTATTTTTTGCAAGAAAAATAAATATTATATAAAAAATTTTTTACGGAAAAAGAAAAAAGTGATTTTTGGTTGTTTTGATGAGAAAATCAATGCTTTGTCTTTTTTTATTTTTTACAAAAATAAATAAAATAAAGATTTCATGGATTCAGGGGAAGGAAAGAAGAAAAAATCGGTGGAAACGAATAAAAAAATCTGAAAATATTGACTTAATTCCTTGGGAAAGGAACCAAATTTTCAAATTTTCTCCGTGTCGGCGGTCCTTATTGTTGCCGCCGACCCCCTTTGTATAAATGAAATTTAGTTATAAAATTGACTAATCAAACTAATTTTCTTAAGCAAAAGGGCTAAAATCCTGAAAATTTGGCGGCACCTGGAAATCCCCCTTCCCCAGAAAAATTTCAGCCCCCTCCAAGTTCAATATGTGTATATTAAGAAAAGGGCACAATTATTGGGATCGCTTGCAATTTTTTTTTATAATTTCCAATCAAAAATGATCAAATTAAGAGAAAGATTAATTTTTCAAAAAATCATTCTTGAGAATTTAATTATTAGTTCGGATTTTTATGCAAATGCATATTTTTTGCAGCTTCAGAACGGCCTGAAAATCACGTAAAACATGTTTTTAGCATGTTTTGAACGCTCTAGCATGGATTTCTAAGTGCAAATTTTTTCATATTTTCGACTTTTTGTGCATATTTCGCATAGTTTGCGCATATTTGAGCATATTTTGGGAATTTTTTGAGAAAATTTTGCATATTTTGGGAAAATTTTTTGCATTTTATGCGCATATTTTGAAAATTTTTGCGCATAAAAATCCGGTCCCTATTAATTATTCAAAAATTTTCTTCACGCCTCCTTTTAAAATGTTGGGTTCCTTTTGCCCTTGTTAAATAATTGTCAATTTAAATTTTTATTGATTTTTTAAACATAATTAGTTAGAAATTTATTGATTTATGAAAAATTTGAAAAAAAAAATTTTCAGAATTTTTTTCATTGAAAAATTTTTGGCTTAAAAATACGGCTATAACCGCGGCTAGCCGCGGGCGGCTACGGGTCAAAATTGACGCGGCTACAAACGGCTACGGCTATGAACCCCACGGCTATAGCCGGCTACGGCTTTGAAAAATCGTAGCCGGGTGCACCCCTGGAATACAATGCTGCCCTTCGATCAAGAAATTTTATTATTTAGCCTAAAGCTAAAAAAATCCCACATATTTTATATGTGGGATTATTAATAGAGAAAAATAAACTTATTCGATAAATGAAGACAAAAAACAAGATATTACGATATTTGAGGCCGCCATTAAAACTGAGGCATATGTGCGAGACTACAAAGGTGTGCGCTTTGGGGTTGGCACAGTTGGGTGCACAGTTGGGTGTATTAGGAATTATATATTTTCAATTAATTTTTAATTATCCAAAATTATCTTTTAAATGTATATATGGTGTGATAAATCGATTTTGCAAAAATATAAAAGGTAATATAAAAAGTCGTAGTAACTATTTGATGAGGAATAGAGTGGTAATTATAATAATCTCGTTAAATTTTTATTTATTTCATATTAGAATTTTTTAATTTAAATTCTTTTTAATTACAATATATTTGGTAGATGATGCTATTACTGTCCAGCTTCATTCGCGATATAATTTAAAATAATATTTTAAGAATGTGTATGATTAAATAAGGGTAATCCTCTTATGAATTTTATTTGTTAATACTTTTTATTTTAAAGTTAAATTATTATCTTAATACTGATACATTTACTTGAGTACTAAATAATTATTAATTAATTTAATGAAGTTGTAAGTTCTTAGTTCTATATATTGATAACTTTTAGTCTAAATTTATATTGAATTTTTGAAGTTTTATAAATTTTTTAACATTTTATCATCATAAGAATATCAATATTTTATTGAAATATAAATTTTTTCTTATTTTTAAGTTCTTTAATTAATTATGATATAACAGTTGCTCTTTCATTCCATGGGTATGAGACATGAAAATTATAGTAATTTTTTGTTTATTTTATATTATTTATTTTTCCTTCAATATAAAATATTTTATGGTTAAATTTTAATCTAAATTTTTATTTTATTAAAATAAATTTATTTATACATTATAATTTTAAATACATAATTTTTTTGATTTTTGATATGAAGATTATAGCTAAAATCTCGCGGAAATAATATTTTTTTAGCCATACTCCTAGTTATAAAATAATTTTTATTCTGCTTTTAATAGTCCATCTAAAAACTCATTCTCTTTTTCGAATTCATTGGTTTTTAAATCGACAAATCAAAATATTTTATTTTTATTTGTAAAATATGTCTCTTTATGTCCGCATGTAAATTTAAAATATTGGCATATTCGAGTCCTGCTTTAATTATATATGATTTTTATACTGATTTAGAAATTCGTCAAATGAATGATTATTTATGTGAAATAATTATGTATCATATAAATTACTTTCGAAGTTTGTTTTTGATTATTTTATAAAAAATATTTAAGAACTCTAAAATTCATATATAAATTAAAAACACATTTACATATTATTATTTTTCTACTCATGATATAATATTCAATTATAATTCGATTTTAATTTTTTTTTCAAAATAAATACTTTTTGTTGTTTTATTTTAATTTGCACTTTTTATTAATATAATTGCTTATAATTTTTATGAATTTATCATTTATGGAGGAAATTATAGAAGCATAATAAAATTTGTAAATATCACTTATCGAATTATTTAATTTTTATACATGATTTTTACTTTTTCACATATTCTGCTAATAAATAATTTTGATGTTGTCCAGATTGTTCGGCATATTCACGCGTTCTTTTTTTCTCGTCCATTTCATAGTTAAAATTTCATTTATAGTAAATAAATTTTTAATTACTCATATCAATTTATACAAAGTATGATAATTATAGTGTAAAAATTTCCTTTTTTAGTATAATATTACCTTTTATGATGATATTTTTCTTAAATTAAATTTTTAATTAATAAATTTATTTTTTATCAAAAAAATATAATAAATCTGGACATCAGTTCTTTTATAAGATTCTGAACACTATAATTGTTTAAAAATGAATTTATAAAAGAGTGTGTTTAAAAATTAAAAAATATTTTATTTACTTATTGTATTTTTTATAAAAAAATATTTTTTCATTAATAATACCATTCAAACTAATTTTCATTTTTTTAATTTTATGCTATTCTGATAATATAAGAAATTTTTTAAATAAATAATGAATATTTAAATCAATCCAAGTCATTATTTTGTAAAAGCGATATGTATGATATATTATCTACTTGTCTGCTTATTATAATTTAATTTAAGTATTTGTAATTATTACATTTATTTTTTATTATTTTTTTGCATTTTAAATAACTGATATAATTGCATTGCGCAAGTCCATTGCATTAGCTGCAAAAATCATAATATTTTCTTGTTGAGCATTCGATTTTGCATAATAATCTTTACATAAAAATATGGTTGTATATAAATGTAAAATTTTTATATTTTTTTAACGATTTTGCATTTCACTTTTATTATTATCATCATATATAATCTAATAAATCCCAAATATTCCAAACAAAATGAAAAATAATTGATTTTTTTAGAATTTTACGGTAATAGAAATTTAAATTTTTTAATACCTTAGCAAAATTCTAAATAATTTAGTTTTAATTATTTGTTACTGAATGTTGTTTAATAATAAATATAAATAATTTTTCATTAATTTCCTTTTTAATTTATTTCATCTGAAAATGAATCTATAAATTCTTTGGGACTTGACATTTTCTTATTATTGTAATAATTATATGTCTCATAAATTTATTTTAAAATATATATTTTTTTATAATCATTTTTAACAATATCTAAAAATTGTTCAAATTTTCTTATAATTAATAAAATCAAAAAATGAGGACAAGAATTACTCTGGAGTTTTTTTGTCAAAGAATTCTGAGAGAATCAAGTGGATGGAAGAGTTGTTGTTTGTATGCCATCGTTTTTTAATATTTAAGTTCAGTTTCGATTCGATTAGATGCTGCGCACGGTCTAGCTTCTGAATCTTTATCGGTGATCTAATTAAAATCATTTCAAAAATTTATTTACTATATTTATAATAAATAATTGAATTTTTGGATAAAAATATTATACTATTATTCAAGTTTTATCATTTTAAATGAATTATAATATTTTGGTTTATAAATATGTATAATTTATTTTCTAATTTCTAAAAAAATGAATTATTTCAAATTTTTCTACAAATTTTTTAAATTTAATTAATATATGTAATGTATCATATAGTTAATTGTCATTGGTTTATTTTAATTTTACTTTAAATAATTTTTGAAAATTTTAATTAATTTTCCATAAGCATTATTATCATTATTTCATGATGAACAAATTCGTTTTTATGACGCTTTTAAAATTCTTCCAATGGTGAATCTGAATAATTCTTTATATCAATTTTATAAATTTTTTATATATTAATTCTGATTCATTAAATCTTTATATTCATATCTTCTACATCAGTAGCTCGTAACTCAGTATAAATTTTTTTAATTCTAATAATCATTTAAAATGTTTTATAAAATAAATGTGCGTTGAGCAATATATAATTTATCTTTTCAAACTAATTTAATTTATTATCATTTATCGTTATCCAAATAATAGTTTCTCAGACAAATGCAATCATCTGAAATACTAAAAATAAAAGTCATCGATGTATTATAATTTTAATGCAAATTTATTTTTTGTTTGGTTGGTTTTGAGTTGTTTCAGATTCAAATTAATTCATTTATAAAATTGTTTTATTAATTTATTTTTTTGTGCATCCATTTAGATGTATTTTTATTATTTATTTTTTATTTATTATTGTGATTTTATCTTATATGTTAAAAATTTATACTTATTATAATACTCATATTTGTTTGTCCGTCTTAATAATTTTATAAATCTGAATTTATAATTAATTTTTCACATTATTTGTCATTTACAAATATATTTTACGACAGAAAGCAAAATTTATATTTTGTTACATAGGTAAATTAAATTATCATTTATAATATTTAATTTGTATAATTAATATTTTTTATTGGTACTATGTTATTTTGATTTTTATTTTTTAGTAGTATATTTTTGCATTCTTGAATTGGCAAAAATGGCATGCCAACAACAGGAAAAAAGAAGTTATGAGGAAGGGCCCAAAACGCAGAATATCCACTGTGATTGTCCATCATTTTATTTTGCTCGAATATTTAGAATCGTTTGTATAATTTTTTATTTATTTTTGATTATAAAAATCTTCCTAGATTGATTTCCATTGGAACGGTGGTGTTTAATTTTAAATTAACTTCAATTTTCCATTATTACTATTATTAATAATTAGGTATCTTTATCTTTAAAAAATTCGCCCAATTTTCTTAGATTTATTTATATTTATACTATATATACAATAAAAGGGGTTCTCGCTTCAAAAAAGGATATCTCAATTTCTTGGCAGATGAGGGGCTAAGAGTTTAATTTGAGCTATCCCCAACTTTTTGTCGCGCATTCAGGAAAAATATGGGTTTTCCCGAGGGGTTGGGTTTTCACAGGGTTACGGTAGGTTTTTGG